>JAVFBZ010021686.1:0-11496 GCA_032466195.1 Katharina tunicata
AGATTTTGTCTCTTTGAACCATTACTAAAAGAATCATTGCATTATGGACGGACAAATAGTACAAAGCACTTTTAGGTGTTACAATCACAATATCGATTACGTCTTGTTAAGCTTTTTGACAAGTGTTTTGGAGAGTTTGCCTAGATTCCCGTCGAGTGTCAATAGAAACCACTCAACTATTCTTCAAGTTGTGCTGTCTGCATAATAGGTATACAATTAAACATTGTAAATACACATTGTTAAAATTTGAACGCAATTGATCCTTTTGCTATTTTTTTTTTTTTTTTTTTTTGATTTATTGATTCAAGAGTGGAACATTACCACATTAATTAACATAATGTCTGCACAAATGTTCCGTGCAGTGTTCTATTCTTCTTGTAATGGATTAGGTTATTTAAAATAAAAATTGTTCACAGTAATCACATTTATTGCTTGAGACTTGATAAAATATTCTGAACCAATTCCTACTTCTCTACATCCCAATATATTATATCGAGGATAATTTGGAACACAGAAACTTATTTAAATTATTTTTGTCTCTGATCAAATTTTGACATTATGGACTATCACTATCACTATGTTTTGGTCCTTCTTGATTTTTTTTGTAATTGTGCAGAAATCGATTCGTTCACTTTAATTAGAGTAATAGTTTACTTTAGTCACCCAGAAAATATCAGCTAATGCTTGTGTAGGGGATGATTGTGTAAATTGCACGCATGCATGAATTCTAATTAAAAGTTACATCCAGTAACGAGCACAGTGGATCGGACATATAACATTCACAAGTGTAAATTATTCCGGCGTAAAATAAGTTTCCAGGGTGTTCTAAAATATTTGTGTTTGAAATGCATTCTATGCGCGTTAATTGAGGACTGGAGTTACTAAGGCCCTGGGCAATCTATTGTTATCTTATGTAATGAGTTTTGATAGGCAGGGAGAGATACAAAACCAAACTGAATTTCTAAGTAATTAGATTGAATAAATAGTGTTAGGGCAATGTCATGGATACAAATATGCAATATAATATCTTTGTTGGGCATTTACAAGGTGGTCGATAACTTAATTTTAAACGTTACACAACTTGGTCAGTATTAATCCAATACGGGGAATACGACTCAGTATTTTAACCATGTGTACACATACAACGGGGCCTAATTGAGCATAATGACATAGGCCTATACTCTTCACCTCTTTGATAAAGGCGTTGCGCCATACCTTTCATTTAACACGAGAGGCATTCTACACTTTATTTTACATTTATTTGACCTCACAATAAATTTTTGGCTGCACACGCACTATTAAACATATGAGATTTGGGTTGGGTTATTCACTGAAATAACTGTTCGGATTGTTTGCTTTTTGCACTATTTAAAAGCAACTGTGCTACAGTTAGATCTGAGGATGGATTTCCAAATCTTATATATAATAGGCACGAAGCTGCAAGGTCAAGGGGCCATCTATACATATTTGCCCAAGAAATTCCTTGCCCTTTTGTAGGTCCTACGTGTTAGAATAGCTTATTTCATGCTTGGTTATCTGTTAATTCAGTTATGCCCGCAGCTGTTGTTCACACATCACCAAATTACGCAGCTCTATTTTAACAAATATCAAACAATGGCATGCAATCTAAGGACAATCGTGTGTTCATTGTTTATTGGAAACTTGTATTTCACTCAAATATAACTTCGGTCAGAAATTGACTGAAACGAATTAATCCGGGTTTTCTATATTTTTGGCATGCATGATCAAGGAAAACGGATCTCTGATTGGTTAAAAAAGATTTGATCGACAGCTGGCAATCGGTCAATTGCCTTGAGTAGAGCACTAAATGAACCCAGTTAGTGTCAAGGACATAGAGGTACAGTACAATAACTTTGAGCGACGTTTGGAAGTTGGTTAATAAAATAACTTGGTAATTATACATTACAAACATTCTCTTAATTGGCAGTATGCAGGTGCAAAATAGGTCTTGCATTACCTCTATACATGTGTCTACGTAAAACGCATAACACCAAGAGAATTTTAAATTACAGTATTGTAAATCAGCCGATATATAAAATAATGAACATATTTGAACATCTATTCATGTTGCATCGTTGCGAAACGATGTGGCGAGAAACTAATGGGGAACTGTGAGAAAATATTAAAAAATATATTGACTATGATATGAAGTGTGTCGTCATGAAAATAAACCGATCAAGTATACAAATACTCCCATTACCATTCCTTTAACAGCTTTCTGTATATCTGCCCATAATCGTCTCTCTTATGGTGACACAATAATATAACGTCAGTCCAAAAGTACATACATTAATTCCGTAGCTCTTTATCGCAATCTAAACTGTGACAATACAGTTATGGAAAGGCTGAAAGATGTATTGTGTATAGCATGTATGTATATACATGTATATATCACAGACACCAAAAACAAGCTTTTTGTTGGCATTTATCGATTGTTAGACGCTGTACATGTTTTCATGGGTTTTGATCGCAGAAAATAAGTCAGGGCCGTTTTAGAATCATAATTTCAACTGGCACTATGTAATGGCTAAAGTGATAAGGAAAAGCACGGTCCAATTCACTAACAACAAACACAATCATATCAGGGCAAACACAATCATATTTACTGTGCATATTGCTGGAAAGACACCAAGTTCCTGGCGAGCTGATAAAAACAATAACGTCAACAGAACGCCAAAATTTATACTTCACTCGATGGACGGTATTAGGCCAGGAATACAATTTTGATGATTAAGTAGACTTTATATCGTCAGAATTTGTAGATAGTATAAGGAACAAATTTCGAATTTATGGCTTTTGGTCTGAATTAAAACATTGTGAAAAGAAGGCGATTTCCTTCCCTCCCAGAATTGTCATATATCAGTGTCATATATCAATATTATTGGATTGTAAATTCACTTGATAATGGAAACAAACAGCCTTTACTTCCGGCTTGTTAGCGTCTTAGAGTACCGGCAACTACTGAACAAATTTCATCTATGAGTCCCTGTGATAAATGTTCTAAGGAGTTTATATTGCGAAATATGTCCCTTTAAAGGAAAACAGATTCAGATAACTCACACTACACGCTTTTTACCATAATTAAATGATCACAGTGATGATGATTCTTTATTTCAGACTAAGTTTCGGCGGCTTGTTTACTTTCCAACTCATGTCCGAATGCTGGAACACAGGGAACGTTAGAGAATATCCATTGTCTTCGTTAAATTTTGAAAACTCCATTAAAGCATATAAGCAATTAAACACTTCTGCCACGTAGCTATATCTCTGTGGAGAGACACTATAGCTATTTTGGTCATTTATTTATTTGACAATTTACTTCGTACGCACGGGTATTTCAATTACCACGATTTAGCGTTGACTGTTTATCGTAGAAAACCGGGAAGTAACCTAGTACAAACCACCCAGTAGATATGTCTACACTCCATTGTAAATCTATCTTGCATAATTTTCGTTGACATAAATATGATGAATAAGTGGAAAAGTTTGATGAAAATTAGACAGAATAGAAACTATAAGTGTCTTTGGGGTTGTTTAAATCCAAATACATACACATATAATGTCGATCGAATCGAGGTAGGCATTTTTTGAAGTGATGACTTTTTTTTTTAATTATGACAGAAGGTCCATGGAACGCCATCAATTAGCTTCGACTTACAAATAAAAAAAGTGTCTACGCTATTCTGGGATCTTTCTAAGGTATTTGACCGGATATTTGAATTAACCGTATTTGACTGTAGTAATACTTGAATCTACATCTATTATGTCCAGATACAACAGCAGCATTGAAACTTTGTTAAACAAAACTGCTATGTACTTTTCTTTCATGCTAACCACAATTGATTTAAACTTGGGAGAGATACCGGTTGTTGGAAAACAACTTTGTCGTTAATCACAGTTTGTGAAACAAGATACGTAGAAAATTTATGTAACGTGTTCGTCAAATAACTATGCTATATGGTACAAGAAAGAATTCTGCCATTACAGACTGTCTGTTCAGAACGCAGAATACCGTGAAATACATGGAATTCTTGTTGGGTCGACTAATCGACAAGACCGACAAGAGAAATAGGGATTACGAATTAAAAGCATTTATTCACCGATGAGTAAATATATTGAAGGTCGGAAGATCTTGCCTTTGAAATGATATATTTGGCCAGTTGAGTACTTTAAAGAGTATACATTTAGACATGTGTTCTCAAACTAATCAACAGGAAACATTGCTTGAATAACAATACAAACAACAAGTAGTCAATTATAATGCTATGTATGGAAAGTAGTTGGACATTTTTTAATGTTGTAATTGTAATATTAGGACCAATTGGATCTCGTTGGTTGATATTCCATGTCACTGATATTTCTCTACGTGTCCTTATACCTTAAATGCTACTGTTTTCACGACACGTAACCTATTGCGGTCAGTGACGAAGTGAAGAGAAGGGCAAAGGCTAACAAACTAGAAGTGGAGCACTTAAGCGCAGTGCGGCGCTGAATAACAATATCGTATAATGATAATCTGCTGTACCGAATGTTCTCACACAAATATAATACTGTTTGAGTTAAGATGGGTTGGTTATATATTGCTCTATACACTTAGCTGAGGCTATCAGACGATTGTCGTTTTACTTCTAACGAGCAGTTGGTAAAATGATGATCCCGCTTAGTTCGTGTTGATATCTTTGTCACTTAGGTTGAGCCACGGAATATTGGGCGTTTACTAATATATAACACCAAAGCAAAATAGAAAGCTCCCTTCCCTTCATAACTTTCTCTGGCATATACAATCAATAACCATAATATACGTTTGGGTTATTTTGGTCTCTGTTGGCGCTTACTGCATACGCCTGGAAAATTCATGCATATATCAATTGTGCTATCTCTAGTAATCGGGTAGTAGAATGAATCAATAGTTGTGTCTTGGTGGACGTGGATCGGCCTTGGACTCCAAATATGTTGATACCTATATCAAAGTAAATAGGTTACGAATAAATAACCGCCCATTGACACAGCATTTGAACAAAGCTTGAGTTAATTTGTTAAAATAGTAACAGGCTCATCCGTAACACCTACTAAACACAAGTTAATCTACTTCACCGATGGAGTCGTTTTTATATTAACTTTCAGTGAGCACTAATGCGTATTAATATGGTTAATTATAAAAGGAAACCCTTTCATCTATTTCTCATATGATCCAGCTGCATCCCGAACAATATAATATAACGGTTACGAAACCTCTGAGCAAATTATGAGTATAAATATAACAAAAATAAGATGGATTATATGGATACTCAACTTCTGTGTATATTGGTAAGCGACGTTTCGGCCTAGATTACGATTTTCATTGCTTGAAAACGGCCTTAGCATCTAGGCCGAATCGTCGCTTACCAATACACCCAAAGGTTGAAAATCCATATTAGTATTTATGTTATGTACCTAGCTTTTAAATGCCGCTTAAACAAGTATAAATATCGATGGACGGAACCAACAAATCACTCGTTCAGAATAAACTTATCTGTGTGTCAAATTCGATTCTAGTAATGGCTATTCGTGGGGTGTTTGATTTCATTATTTTATTGTTTATTTTACGGGTGCTATAAACTAAAGAAAATCAGACGATTTATTGGTGTTGTTTTGATGAGGTAATCGGTCTGGATGGATAATACAATTGTCTGGCTGTCTAATACAGTGATTGAGTGTGGACAATCTCTTCTAATCCTTCTATTGTGGTGACATTTCACAGTGCAACAGTAATCGATAAGACGTCAACTCAAAATCAATCTGTGGGAAATGAACAAGTTAGGGATCTTCTTCATCTTATATAGGACATCCAGCGAAATTGACAAAGAAATTCCATGAAATAGATGATTGTTTGATAGGGATGAAAACTGAGTCTGCATTTTTCTCGAACAAGAGTCAATACCTACACACAAAACTTATACTAGAAGACAGATTTCTTCCATACTTTCTAATGGTTGGGATTATCCTAATAAAAATGTTTAAAGATAAAAACATATGAGGTATATCCAAGCTATTAATGCCTATAGACATGCAGTACCACAACTAGGGAAAAGTATTGGCATATGCAGAACCTTTGAAGGAATCAAGTTGGTCATTTAACCTATACATATCGAATACCAGTTTAATGATAAATGCATTTGAAGAATGAAGGCTAGTGCATATTACGTGGCGTATATCAGCTGATGGACCACAGACGAAAGAAAAGTTCAGATTTAAAGCATCGATTCACAATAAGAAAAGTATTAAGAAATCCGTCACACATAATACAGTTGGCGCCAACATCAACAAGAAGTACTTGTTGTGTCATCCCGTAAATTTAATTATTGAATTTATTAATTATTAAGTTAGATATTTCTTGGCATTTTCAAAGAATTAATTATAATTTATTGAGGAACCGATAGATAGAACTTTAAATCTCTTATCTGAATGTAACCAGGCGCTTTTCTGGCGAGAGTATGCTCATTCTAACCGTTGAGATTCAAACTTATATATACTTTGATACCAGTTATATAGCATATACGTCGCTGTCGGACAATATACTTGTTTAATACTCCAAGATACGATAACTTGAACTGACATATTGGTTGATTCGCTATGGAGAGCTATCTCTTATTAACTTAGAAATAATCGGCACCGCAAACATATCTCTTTTATTTAAATTTAAGTCTGTGTGCCGTAAGGAACAAACGCCCTGTAGTTACGTATATATATATATATATATATGTGTGTGTATCCTTACTTTACAGTCTAATGGGTTAATCTCTTGGTCTAAATGATACTGTTTAAAGATTATATCCACAAATATAGATATCTGTCTGTACTATATATTCACCACATGTTCCCTAACATCCAACTCCTATTACCTTTTCTCGACACGTCTGTATGTCACCCATAACACTTCGAGATCAAGATCTATCTTGAAACTTGTCCCTGAGAATTTATCTAGAACAACGATGGTTATTTTTCGGTTTTAATTAGTCGATATCCCTGTGCCAGTGTTATTACTCTTTACAAAAATATATTAGAAATAAATAACTGAAATACGCCGCTATGTGTATATGGAGATAATATTTTTGTGAGATAAGACTTTCTTAACAGTTGAACATCAACATCAATTAAAGCTTTTTGCGCCACCTGTCATTTACTATAATGTTAAAGTCGTTGTGCTTCTGAACCCGTGACGTCATTACCGATAATCAAAATAGCTCCGTTATGCTGACTTTGGGACCAACAAAATAGGGCATTAATCCTTAAAACTACACATGGAATGTAGTGGAATCAGGTCGAAAATCGCTGGTCTTCCTTCAATAACTGCTCCAAGACAGCCGTTGGCAATGTGCTATATTTTTGCCTAAACGAACCACTATGTTAGCGAAAAACTCCGTTCGTGAATTTACGCCAAACGTTGTAAAAACGTATTCAACATAATCCTTAAGAACCTGGAACAGTAACCTGTTGTGGGGTTGTTGTTTTTTTTTAGATTAAACGAATCTATAGTAGATTATGTTTACCTTCCCGAACACATTTTTTCTTGCTAATGCCTTTTATCATTCAAGGTCAAGTTCGGGATTTGTTATAATTATTTCATACCATATTAATGTAGAGTAGGTTTACTTACCCGAACACATTTTCTTGCTAATGCCTTATATCACTCAAGGTCAAGTTGGGGATTTGTTATATTTACTTCATACCAATTTAATGTAGAGTAGGTTTACTTACCCGAACACATTTTTCTTGCTAAAGCCTTATATCACTCAAGGTCAAGTTGGGGATTTGTTATAATTATTTCATACCAATTTAATGTAGAGTAGGTTTACTTACCCGAACACATTTTTCTTGCTAAAGCCTTATATCACTCAAGGTCAAGTTGGGGATTTGTTATAATTATTTCATACTTTATTAATGTTGTCTTGGTTCATATGTGTGTGGTACCTAGTCAGTAAGCGGACCGGTCTGTTGAATGAATGAATGAATAAATAAAAATACAAACCAAGGAAGGTAATTACTCTTTTCTGCTTTTCGGGGATCAGTGCTCTGGGGAAGTACAGACTATACCAAGTTTAAACACACGTGCTATTACAACTTTCGCAGGTTTCTCGTTTTCCATTGAAAGCCACTTAAGTGAACTACTGTAAGTAAAATGTATAGTGGACTGTTTGTGCCATGGTTTATTTTGGTTGATATAGCAGATAAAAATACCCAAAATTACTCAAACGTTATAACTTAACCCTAATAAAACAGAGCCTCTATAAATATACATAGTTAAGTTTTATATCTCATCACCAACATTTTGATATATATTTACTTCAGGAACTTGGTTACTACAACAAATGCAACAAACAGTCCACCATACATTTTTTTTCCGTTCCCTTCCCTTTGAACATCAAACCATGACCACATATGACCTACATGCTAAGCACGGGGTATTGGAGTATAACACAGTCCTATTACATCTCAGCAGACTGAAAATGCAGAAGATCATACATATTTCGTCATGTTAGATTAGTCGTATATATCCATTTTCATTCTCTTTTAAATTGCATGTACCACTTTATCACATGAGGTAAAAATGGTTATAGCTGTTGTGTTCAATTCGGATATATAACTGGTGTGATTAGTTCTACATACACGGTGGTGAAAGATTCACTCGACTCACTAAATTAAATACCAAATATAAATTCATCCAAGCGATCGCACCGTAATACATTGAATTACAAATAACTTAATTTTCTATTCTGCCACAGATGAAGTGTGTATTTTCTGGACATATGAAGATTATTCATGAGCTTTTGTACATTGGACCAGAATGGACAGGCAATTAATATAAATGATGCAGGGTGGCTTGCAAATTAACCTAGATAATATATCTGATGGAAAGCAGATTTGAGAGCACGTTGCTTGAGCCGATACATTAACTAAGCGTTGGGGAAAGGAAAACTTACCATATCGAGACGACTCTAATTCTTCATGAGAGTCTTCTCGATATGGTTAGTTTTCGGTTTCTGGAAAAATTTAATCCTTCATGCAAATTTATTTTCATCTTCAAATGAGAGAGTGCTTGGTTATATACATGCAACGGTATTTGCACACTTTCTATTGTGTAAGGCATTACCATATTTGGGGAATCAGATAAATAATTTTAGAAAAGCGTACAAATTGTAAGAACTAGTTTAGACCAATAGTTTTAGAAAAGTGTAAAAATGGCCACACCCGCCAAGTCATTTTAAGAACTGGTTTAGAACTGATCCAGGACAGTTGCTAGTAATGTACTTTTATTATCGGAAAGAGCTATAGGATAAAGAACCTGCTCGGAACATTTACGTAAAACATTGTAACAGATCTTTTTTCAGATCAAGTGAATCTACTACATTTAGCTTTCTGACCTTTCCATATTTGCCTTCTTAATGCACTACATATACTTTAAATATCGGAATGTAAAGATTAATGTTTTCAATTTCCTTTATTATTATTATTATTCTACATGTCGACATGTAAGCCGTTAAGTGTTGGGAATTCAGTAACCCAGATTTGTTAAAGTTGTGTTTTTGTTTTATTCTTGTAGCAACTTTAAAACTTGTAAATAGCACGGCCCTGGGTTTATTTGGGATCCCCCGGCAAGGGAAACAAATACATTTCCCACACCAGCCCCGAAAAGGAAGCAGGCAAAAAAATATACTACAACAATAGGTCCATATTTGTTCCAAATCGCCAATCTCCGGTAACTTCCGTACAGTTCGATTAACAGCTATTGTGTACTGATAAACCATGTTTAGTCCATTTGCTCTATATTTAGTGCTTGAAGTGATACTTGTATCGCATGTAGATAAACGTATCTTATACGACATCAAGTGCATTCCGAACACACAACAAAACACCATAGCTTTAACTAATATAACTAAAATAAATATAATTAATATAGCGTGAAACGACCAAATCAACATGAGAATCAAGTCACATGAACAGGCGAAATAGCGTCATATGTCGATTGTCAACGGCCTCGTTGTCGTTCACAGCTATATTCAAAAAGGTCCGTCACGGAAGTGAATCAATAGACCGTTTTATACAAGTGCAATATTTCGTATTTTCAATTTCCAATCGATTCAGTTCAGAGACTATAGAAAACACGTTTTAAATGAGGTGTCAATCGACTTTGAGCCGATATTAGATCTAGTTCAGCCAGCAGTTACAAATCAAGTATAGCAACATTGGCATTAGTTGCTGAGTAAATACATCAGTAAGTTGCCGGTTCATTTAACTTACATTTCGTTACCCGCTGCCGTATTGAACTTCATTTTAGTGCAATTATCCTTGCACAAAACCGCAAAATGCTACATGCCTACTATTCGGATGTAGCCTTGCTGTTATATATATGACATTATTTCTCCGTTAAACTAATTCAACGCAACATAAAACAGTTTAAGACAGGTATTTGGCCAGTAGAGAGAACTCGGTGGAAACAACACTTAACCGAGATAGTCCTAAACTACTGTAGTCCATTTCAGTGGTAAACAAATGTGTTTTGGCAACAAAGTAATGGGGAATTCCGATTATTTCAATAAATAAATGAAAGGAAATAAGCATATAGCCAAACTATATCTGTCGCAGTGATTCAATAATACGAGTAGCGTCCAAAAGTACATAGATTCACTGCAAAGCTCAATCTTCATTCAGACGGTTTTAAAAAATAGAAAAACAATGGGAGTGGTATTAAGTACCTTTATTCAACCTTTTAGATTGGTTTTAAAGGAAATGCGGTTGACATGTGAAAAATATATAACTCAGTAACTATTAAAAAGCGTTAACTAAAAATGTTGTAACAGAAAATGTTGCGGGTGAATTTGATACTGTTGTTAACAACCATGCAGCCATGACATTCAACAACATCTACTTGAAAGAATTAAAATAACAAAATGACATAATAATAATATGAATTATGATCATTATTCCATGGCATGCGCTAGTTCGAATCAAGCAAAACAATTTGGGTATTTACAAGAAAGACACATTTGTTTCTGTCACTCAGGGACTATTTATTCTTTTCCAAATTGTCCAATTTTCCATCAAGCATGGACAGTTTCCCGATGCGGGTTAAGCGCTGTATGACGAAGTGCGACATTAAAACCGTTAATAAAATTACTTCAATGATATAAAGAATATACTGTATATGTGCATCAAGTATTTAATCTTTCAAAAGCAAACAGTTAATATGTACCAAGTAATCGTAGACGTAGAAGCATTGAAAGGTGATATGGTTGATATTGTGACATGACAGCTGTTGAAAACAGGACAAGGAATCAAGTAACCCATTAAAGCAGTCATTTTAGATATATAGAATCGTTGATTGTTGTCGTGTAGGATTGATTGACGTATTGATTGATTGTAAGAATTATTGTTGATCACAGCTTCAAGAAGTATGATATATATGTATAGCAATAAAGCTATAAACATACATGTATA
>JAVFBZ010021697.1:0-11496 GCA_032466195.1 Katharina tunicata
TCTCTAGCATGTTCTGCACGTGCAGAAAAGCTGTTTAAAACGGCTGAGCATACACGTTGATATCACAGCAACAAACAGAACGCAAGACATGCCACGTTTGACAGCCATCGAGAGAGAGAGAGCCGTTGGAATGGTCCAACAAGGAGCGAGACTAGTTTTTATTTTATGTCGTTGCAAACATGTGGTATCGTTTCTTTTGGACACTAGTTTAGTTAAATATTTGTATTTCTTAGTATGCAACAATTTTGACATCTGTATATTTATATTATAAGACGATCAATAGCTCTTAGGAGCTATTGTTTTTTGTTGTAAAATGTCATCGTCTATAAATAAACTTTACTTGAACTTGAACTTGAACACCGTAGTAGTAAATGTGAAATCACTTTATATATTTAAATTCCATGAAATGATTAGTTTTAAAAAAACATAGAAGTCAATTTCTTACAAACCCATCTTTATAATGCATATATGTGAATCATATGGCTATTGAAATAGATAAAACCTTTTCAATAATAGAATATTACCATGTTATTGTGCTACTATAGCAATAAATGCACGTTTTTAGTCTACTATGTGTCATATATAACGATACAGAACAGAACTGACTAAAAATGTGTATTTTATAGTTTTTGCACTTATCAGCTTTAACTTGTCAAATTGTCTTACTCGCTCAGTGAAGATGTTTTAAACAGTGATATTGTTTGTCAACGAGAGTAGCAAGATGGCGGCCCAATTAGAAAAGCTCTCGGAATAATTAAGATTTTTTTTTTAAATTTGTGTCAAAGAAAGTTTTTAATACTTCAAACAGTTTTAAAATACTGTGTTGAGTTTCTAACTACATGCAGAAAACAAAAGACGGACAAGCAACCTGTGAAAATACGATGAGTTCAAAGTAATTACTCCGCATCGCCCTCTACGATTCTGTGATACACGGGTATGGTCCTTGAAGCCCACTAGCTAATATTGCAATTGTTACTCTATGGCAACAAACATAAGAATTATGAATAAATACAATTGCAAAATATAAACAATATAACTTAAAACACTGGTAAGCTATGCTGAGCTTCAATGTTGTACTTTTCTGGTTTCTTTGGCAGGTCGTTACTAATGAAACTGCCCATACATGTAGTTGGATAAGGCGGCATGTTATACTAGTTAACTGTTACTGATTGTTTAAAGAAATGATGATAGTAGACTATTGATAATCTATGAGACTTAACAAAGGTGTGTGCGAATATAAAAGTAAGAAACGAAAAATCTGGATAGAACTTGTCTTGTGAGACACATATTAGCTGAGTAGCATTGTTGTTGTTGCACTTACCTCGAAATAGTTCGGCTAAAGATGGCATTTCGAGTCCCCACTCAATGGTAGTCGGTTGTACAGGGGGGCGTTTAACGGTGAAAATATGGGTAAGATTTGGCAGAACTTCGTGAAAACATAAAAATAAGGTGTTGAAACAGACATCTTGGTGCCCTTAAAATACAGAATATTACACCCTGCCAGATTACCGGAAATCAACGTCACGTGATAATTCAAGGCATGTCGAGTGTCTCATAGAAATTTAAAAAAATCTTACGTATTTCACAAAAATGATTTGTGAAGCTAAATGTTGGTGTGTATCTGAAATAAAACGAAATATATTGAACGTCGAGTAAGCTCAAATTTTTCGATATAAAGGCGGAGATTTAAATGTTTATTGAGTACCACTATTCCGATTGTTCACAATGCATATGGCTAGCGGGGGCAGACGATTATCAGATGGATTACGTAGACCCCAAAAGACCTCGTAAGTATTTGTTCTTCAAATATGTTTGTAGACACTAGTCGTGTAAGTCTGTCTGTAATTTTTGTCAGATACCAGATACGCATTCGCATCTATATCAGGCCTAGTCAAGATTTTAATATTACTTAGGCCTATCATAAGATCCTTAATTATGCTATTCGTTTACTGCTTTAGTATTTGAAAGCTATTTTACGAAATTAAGTACATGGACATAACACAAGAAAAAATGAGCTTTATTCCCTCAAATGTATTTGTTATATTGGTGAATAAATTAAATCAAGAACTAGCCCTGGATAGGCTACACCTTAGTGTAAATTGTCAGTCATCCCAGGGCTATTCAAGATCCTATTTCTAGTGACCGATATGACATTATTAAATATGTATGGAGGCGTCACACCTGTTGCTATCAAGATTTAGCCCTGTTAACTACTCGAGCTACGCCATGTCTTCTCCATTTCCAAGGCATAAATGTATAAGTGTGGACTGTTTCCGCACTCACACAAGTGCCGGAGGAAGCCCGTACGGTGGCGTGCGCAACTGCACGGTATATTATTTGTTTGAAAATCTTTATTTAAAGGTCTTATTTGTACCGTACTTGGTGCACTGCTTCGAGGCTTAGTGTTCGCAAATCTACACTGTAAGACGTTGATGGGGGGACACTGTCTCGTTAACAGTGCTAATCAAGATCCAGAATAGTGTTAACTTGATTGTGAAGTAGTTCAAACTATTACAATATAGCACATGTCGGAAACATGTTCAAAAGGCAGAGCGACATGTAGCGGCTCGCTTGCTCTCACTGCTCGCGGAGTACCATCGGCCTCTGGCTAGCATTCCTCAGAAGTGGCTTGCCAAGTTAGTAGAGTAAACCAAGATGACATCAAACAATGCGGAAATGAATGAGTTGCTTTAAAAATAAATTCTTCCCAACTTTTTATCAATGTATTTTCTGATATGTTCAATAAATAGTATAGATGGTTCCAATAGATAGATCATAAAAAACTGTTTTTGTACTCGCATCTGTCATATGCTTATATATGCACATTATCTTTCTAGGTGGCTATATATGTCAACAACGGGGCACAAATTGGAGTGTTATCTATCCAACCGTTTATAGCTTGAAACGGCACCTGTTTTCAACACACCTGCACGAGAAGGGATTCGTTCTATTATGTGGCATTGATGGGTGCCCCATAGAAGTGCCAACTAGGCGAGCTCTCTATACCCACATCACAAAGGCTCATCAAGTCGTGAGTGGTTACCCTTTGCCAGTTTAAATGCTAAAGCTCTCGACAATTGTGACCCACATTCATCAGTCAATCTGGACTCCGTTCATGAAACTCAAATAGAAAGAGGTGGACAGGGGCTTCAATTTGCGACAAACATTGCTCACAGTGACATTGCTGTATTTGAGGAAAGTACACAGTCTTCACTGAGCATGGCTGAAACTACAATCTCGGATCTCTTGGCCATCACGGATAGTGACTACAACCCTATTGAAGAGATTTTGGAAGAGGATGTTTGTATCTTTAAAGAGCAGAGAAAGGTGACAAACAGACACAGACAAATTAACACGACTCTTTCTCTGATCCAACTGAAGGTAAACTATAACCTTACTCAAGTGACCCTCGAAGCTGTACAAGGTGTGGGCATAGGAGTTATTGATTAACACAACAAAAGCATTGATTGGTGGAGTGAATTTTGGCAATTCAGGAGAGTCTGGGACAACTTTTGGAGATGTTTTTGACCCAGGGGAAGGCATGGCAAATCCTTTCCAGGCGCTCAAATCAGAGTGTACTTTGAAGAAGCTGTTAAGGGAACAGATATATTAGACTTGAAGGGACCAGCACCATGACTAGGAGGTTTGCATGAATTATGTTGGACTGTTGAGTGGACAATCCGTAATCCTTTAAGTGAAATACCGTTTGAATTCGACATTAAACACAAATCAATTATGGACATTGCTTTATGAGCCCAGTGCATATATATTTATTTTATAAATGTAGGGAAAGAAAATTAACCTGCCTCCACCGGCGATCCAACCTGGGACCTTTGGTTAGTAGGGTCAACACTCTACGCTACAGAGGACCGCGATAGAGTGAGCCCCAAAGTTCACCCATGTAAAGGTTGACATATATATACCGTTTGTATGCATTTATTGGATAAGGTTTTTATTTATCATTTCAACTGTACTATTAGTCCTGTATATAAAATGAACTCCATTCTTCATATAAATTATGATTGTGTTCATTGACTACATATACATTGATTTTATAAGAGGCAAATCCTACTTATACCAGCGACCAAGAAAAACCTGGTAAAAAAACTGACCAAGTTTATATGGTCAAGATATACTTTTGACCAGGAAAAAGCTGGCCGGGCTATCTATCGGTTGATGAGCGACCAGGTTTTTGCTGGCCAGACTTTTCGACCAGGTTTTTGTGACCAGTTTTTCGCTGGTCGAAAAGGGTGGGACCAGACGTTGTCTGGTCGGGGCAACCAGGTTCTTCTAACAGTGCTGTACCAACCCTACAATAAATAAACGGCAAAGGCAATTATAAATACATGGTACTTTGTTAAAAGTATTTTCTTTGAGATGTACTAAAGTTATACCATACTTACATTCCGGTATCAGAACTTGTCATAAAATGCTAGTGACTTTCAATTAAACATTAAATAAATGTTTGTGCTTCGAGTTTTACTTGTACAGTGATACGTGTGTAATCCGCCATCTAGGACACCAACATCTTGTTTAAATTAGCATTGTTATTTGGACCGCATTCTATCTTTTCTATATTAAACAGACTCGTGTGTTAATTGATATCTTGTCCTAAACGGGCATCTTTTCTGTGTTCAGTTTACAAAATCTAACTCAATTAAAAAAAAAAAACACACTTGAAACACATCTTACTACGCTTATGAATTCCAACGTCACACAGGGAAAAACAGACACAACACTTCGCTTTAGAATAAAATATATTATTAAAAACAAAAACGATAGTAAGAAATCTTGTTCAGTATTTTAATTAACATAACAATGAACAAATCTATTCAATACATATTCCAAAGACTGTATGTTATAATTACTGTCACCAATAAGGGTCTGTAGTTCAACAACACATCATAATGGATGCAGTAAAACAATCTACTCAATACATTTACCAAACGTTGTATGTTAGTTTTAGCCCTATCCATATGTGCTTTAACAATATATTTGCAGCAGGATAATCTATTCAATACATTTTCGAAAGGCTGTCATTAGTTTGTAACATTGTATACACTGGGGACCTATGAGCCATGGGGAACCGACGAGACACCACTTCCTCTCCGCACTGAGGCCTGTCGTGGATGTCTCCTGCAGCCTGCATACAGCTACCTCGCTCGTGGTATCCACCATAGACCTGTAGCACATTTGTTTTGTGCGCAGCTGGAGTTTTGGAGGGAAAAAAAGTAAGTTTTTGAATACTTTGAGTAATTCCACATGCCTGCTGTACATTTTTAATATAAGGGGATGACCGACGTTTAAAAAATCGAAAACACATTAATGATATCGGTGAATACGAGCTTTATGTATCAATACTGCACTTTGCTAAAAAAATATTATTGGCGGTACAGGAAACACCAAAACAAATTTTCATGCTTGATGGGGTCCGATGAGCCATTACCAGCGGGGTCCAATGGGCCGGTAGCTCATCCGTCCCCATCATGTGTCATGATAACTCTCTGTTTTATAATTGTCATTTGAGCGGTAATATGGGTTTTAAATAAATTAATCAATATTAATCATAACAAAAAATGCAATCATTATTAGCAGTTGACAATTTGATTTCAGATTGCAAGAACAACATGCCACGGAATAAGCCAAGCAAAACTAACTGTTCGTTGTTCTCAGCCGAGATAATGAAGCGAGCAGTTCAAAGGGTGATAGAAAAGAATAAACCAGTCAGAGAGGTCGCTAGAGCAGAGCAACCCTGTCCCGATATGTGACCGATGCCCGCAAAGCAGGCATAACTGGAACAGCGGTGGTATATAAGAAAACTCATGTCACTAAACAGGTTTTTCCTCTTGCAGAAGAGACAGCACTGTCAAATTACATAATTAAATGCACCAAGATATTCAATGGACTGTCTATTAAAGCCATACGCAACCTTGCCTGGGAATACGCTTCCCAAAACCTTAAAACACACCCCGACTCTTGGGATAAGAATTATGAAGCTGAGGTTGAATGGTTCTATGGTTTGATGAAAAGACACCAAAACCTCAGCATAAGGATGTCTGAAGCTACAAACCTAGCGAGAGCCACAGCATTCAACCACCATAATGTTAATTTATTTTTCGACAGGTAAGAGAGCATCATCACTCGTCCAAATTTCAAGCTCGAACCAAATCGAATGCTGAACCTGGATGAAATCTTAATTAAAACAGTCCAGAATACCACACCAGTTGTTACACAAAAAGAAATGAAGCAAGTCGGGCAAATCACCTCAGCAGAAAGGGCAGTCCTTGTTACCATAAATTGCTGAATCAATGCAGTAGGCAAAGCATTACCGCCAGCTTGTATATTCCCAAGGGTTAACTTTAAAATCCACTTGCTTAACGGTGCGCCTAATCGAAGCCTTGGCTTTGCAACGCCTTCCGGCTGGATGAATTCGGAGATCTTTCCCATAACTCTGGAACATTTTATCGAGCCCAAAATGAACGGAAGCTGTAGGTTGTAGGTATAGGATTTTTGGGCCGAAAGCGGAGCGAAGCGGAGCAGCGTTCTGCGCAGGTTCTTGCGCAGGTTTGGTTTACCGGAAGCGACTGGTGTGATGGTGTTTGTGTTGAATTGATTGGTCGGTTGTGGTCACGTTGTTGTTCTTGTTGTTGTCAGTCAGAGGGTGCCGCCATTGTCGTCTGCTCGTGCGGTGCATGCTTGGATTTTTTGGGTGGGGGTAAGGGGAGGTCACTCGTGAGGGTGTTGTTGTGGTCGCCAGAGGGCGCTGTTTGTTGGTTCGCAGTAAGTTTGCGCCGGTTCTGGCGGAGTCTACCAGAGTTTTCCTGATTGTCCCGAAGGTGTTCGTGTGTGGGGGTTGGGAGGTCAGGGGTCAGGCGAGGTCAGGGGTCAGGCGAGGTCAGGATGACGTCACGCTCGTCTGCTCATGAGGCAGACTTGAACCTTTGAAGGGTTGTGTGTTTGTGGGGGGTCTGGTGTTTGTTTTGTTTTTGTTTTTATTTTTAATAAAAGACTAGGGCATAATAGGAAAGACACAAAATAAAAGGTGGGGTTTGGTGTTATAAATGACATGAAAAAAAAATAAAAAAATAAAAAGACGATAAAACAATTAAAGTTTAGACATGAAAAAAAAAGAAGTCAGAATGAACTTCACACAGTTTTTAAAAAATCCAAACGTTTAGATCTTTTTCGGTGGGATTGGTTGGCGCTAAAAAAGGGCATTTGGAACGGCGCCGAGCCTAGAGGTTACCTGTTGAGAAGGGGTTCGATTAAGCCTGTCTCGCTCGTTTCAACTTCCAACAACAATCTTGGTCATAGTCCTTTGTGGGGGTTAGGTGGTTGATATAGCCGCATCTCCAACAGGTAACGATTTTTAGCTCGGCGCCTGGTAGGGGATGGTAGTGCCCCTGGCAGAATCTGTATAGGATGACGGCTCGATCCACCCTCGTCCAGAAGAAGAGGGTATAGCCCCCACAGCGGCATTCACAGGGCGCCGTCCTCCAATCCTCTGGGTTGTGCATGTGCAGCCATCCAAAACACCGCCCCAAGTTTGTTAATTGTGCCTGTGCCATGGTTGATAAAAAAGCTGGCTGGTAGCGCTGGAGGGTTAGTAAGCTGGCTGGCTGTCTATCTCTCTGTCTGGCTGGCTGGTAGAATGACATTCAAATGCGTTTTGAAGGTCCTTTTATCGATTGAAGATGGATCGAAAGAATTTGCGTGTAATAGCGCGAACCGCAGCGAGAGCACACAGGCTGTTCACTGATTGGTGGAGTAGTCCAACTGGTTGGTGGTAAAACATGTAGAAATCTCTGTCCATGTGTGCTTTTTTTTTCTCTTTAAATCCAGCTCTGACGTGAATAAAGCATGACACAGCAATACCGAGACATGATTACGAACGAGGTCGGCATGTTCTTTCGAATAATAACAGTTACACCACAGTACTAGGTCGTACTGTGAAAGGTGAGCTTTTTAGAGCGTGCTGAGACGACTCGAGTCACACAGCATTCAACGTTATTCAGTACAATTCTACGTCAAAACACGAACATCTATATGCACTGAGAGCCCTGGAACAGTGATGTGTGCAACAGTGACGCGACGACCATCTGCACTCCAGCCGTGTTGAAACAAAGTGTGCAACAAAGTTCACAGCGTAGTTGAAAAACAAGTGACGTCACCCAGGACCAAAACAAATTTGTCATAGTGAAAAACACACGGACTGTTTTATATAGAATTATTAGAGAAGGGAGTTTATATTTAAAATAAATAAATAAAATCGTGCGTGTGGGGAACGCCATTACATCATTTTGGTACTGGGTATTTTCCACGAAGCGTGTGAAGTGTGTTGGGTATAGAGTATAAAAGCAGCCTGTTTTAGCGAGTAGTTGTCCATTTGTTAGACGTGTTTGAGACGCCAACATGTTTATCTGTGACATATGCCAAGCGGTATTTACGGAGAAGCGGAATTTGGATCGACATCAACGCGAGAAGCACCAGCCTGGGGGAGCTCGTATGTTCCAGTGCGGGCGGTGTATTCTAGCGTTCAACCGAGCCTTGGATTTAAAGCGACATCAGCGAGTACTGGGACACGGCAAGCGGAGGAGACAAGCTCCCGGGGCAGCTCGTGTATTCGAGTGTGGGCATTGTGCTTGATTGTTTACCCGAGCACGGAATTTGAAGCGGCACCAGCAACTGATGCACGACCGTGGGGCAGAGGAACCGCCTATGAAGCGACGCCGTGTCGAGCTGGTAAGAACTATTTAAGTCATTTAATAACATGAGGTGTAGGGCCTGGTGTTTAGTGTGAACACAAATTGCAAACTTAAGATCTTTTTCGGTGGACTTGGGTGGCCCTAAGAAGGGCCTTTGGATAAAGCATATATTTAAAAAATATATATTCTGTAGGCTTTTAAGACGGATGCTCTACGCATCGGACAGCGTTGCTGGAGGTCTGGGTGTGTAGCACACGTACCGCAACAGACAACATGATGGCAGAGCTCGAAGACGATGTCTGCGAGTGCTGTAAGGCAAACTAGGCATTCGGGCGTAGCGCCTAATGGTCGTTGTCCATGCTCTGAGGCCTCAAGTTGTAGGCTGTTGTTGTTTTGGTTGTTCATCTCCAATGGTGGTAGGGGTGGTGCTTCAGGCTTAAGGGCAATAGGAATGGCTCGGTCTCCATGTGTCAGCCAAAAGTAGTCTATCACACCGGGTCCAATCTCATATCTCGATGTGTTCGTATACAATCGGATATGGCGTGTTCTAGCAGCACGGATCGCTGGACTTAACCAGCCTCCAGGTCTATCCCCATTGACTGTATAGAGATCATGTAGGCGTAGTCGACGTCTGAGCACACGGTGACGGTGTGCTGATGTAGTTATATATATCCTAGGCTGGTCAACACTCATCGTGGTCAGTTAGAGGTGTGCGGGTGGTGTGTAGTTTGGTGGTCTTTTTTTATAGCTGTCGCGTTCAGATGAGTCGTGTTGATTGGTGCGTTGAATCGACGCGTGGCTGTTGATTGGTTGTTGGGTTACACTACTGTTTACAAAAAAACTTTCAGAGTTGTGTTTCTTGTGGTTCTGCCGCTGGTAGTACTTACAATACACTGCTAGGATTGAATTGAAAGAGGCGGGTAAAACGGTGTTGTAAATCGACTACAAACACACACACGTCGACGTAATATAGTATAATGTGAACTCAAAACACTAAAACATCAATTTTCGCCCAAGTTACGGTGCCTCATGAGTAACCTATCTTTTTTCTGTGGATGTCCATACCTACGTGTGTTTAATATTTTTTTCTGTTCAACTGTTTAATCCAAAACGCAGCCACACCTACACAGACAACGACATGAAAAAAAGGAAAATAAAAAGACGATGAAACAATTAAAGTTTAGACATGAAAAAAAAAAGGAAATTAAAAAGACGATGAAACAATTTAAGTTTAAACAATTATAAAAAAAGAAGTCAGAATGAACTTCACACAGTTTTAAAAAGTGCAAACGTTTAGATTTTTTTCGGTGGGATTGGATGGCCCTACAAAGGGCCGATGGAACGGCGCCGAGCCTAGAGGTTACCTGTTGAGAAGGGGTTCGATTTAGCCTGTCTCGCTCGTTTCATCTTCCCACATCTTCCCACAAAAAATAAATTTTGCCTACGGACTGATTCTCCGCCATAGAGAAAACCAATCAAGTCCGATATTTCCACCCGAGCAGCAACAACGCCAGAGTTCTAACCATGCCCTATTTAATCCAAAACGCAGCCACACTGAACGCCCTGTTACAAGAGCACCCTACCAACACAGACCACGACATAACCTGGGGCCGACTTCAACGCCCAGACACAAAATGGTATTCGGCCAAATCACCAACGTCGTATTTTATGTGAACAAACCCCCCGACCTCATGATATGAGCTACCAACACTACTATCCTTGATATCCTCCTCCACAACAAGTAGTTGTATGCTTTAGTGGCCGGTCATAACGGGCCGTACCAAGACCACCTGTGTTTCTTTCGGTGCCTAGCCATCCACCTTGACGGGGCTCTACACCAGGACTGTGACATCTGAGCTCACCATTATTTCAAAACCTATTTGAAAGCGGAAGATATACAGACCCGCTATTTCAACGTCAACATTGAAGTATATCAGCTGACCCAAGAGGCCGATCGTCAACATGCTGTGTGTATTCGTCGCTCTCTGGGAAGTACGCCACCACCATGTTGATCAATATACACGAACGTCATTTTAACCATGTATTGGACAAAGGCCTGTACGCCCACCAGTACCAGTGTTCCCAGTGCAGTCAACGGTTTGATCGTGCTTTTAATCTACGACGCCACGAGAAAAGCTGTGACGTATCGGTGAAAAAATTCTACCCGGGTGGTGTGTTTCACAGCACTCGCACCATCTTTGAAAAACTCATTGAGGAAGGGATACCCATACCCCCTGACGATATGTACTTCTCTTACCGTGCCTGCTTTGATTTCGAGGCTTACCAACAACCCTTGGACGGCACTAACACCAACAGTAAAACCGTGTGGCTCGATCTACACATCCCCATGAACGTAAGCGTCAATTCCAACGTACCCGTCTACGAACAACCCCGATGTTTTGTATCCGACGGTGATCCCCACGACTTGATCGCCACGTTCCTGGAGTATCTCAATACCATCGGTGCCGCCAGCTACCGTCTGTTACTGTCCAAGTTTGAGAACGTGATCCAAGCCCTAGATGCCAAGATACCAGCTCAGTCGTTAGGTCAGCCCAAACCCAAACCACCTCCGTATGCAGGCGTGTTGAAGAAAAAACTCCTGAACGACCTCGCAGAACTCCCCGTCCTGGGTTTCAATTCGGGTCGGTATGATTTCAACATGGTGAAACGCTACATGCTCCCATACCTGGCACATCAACAAATACTCAAGTATATCATCAAAAAACAACAGAGCCACATGGCGGTCGCCACCGATACCCTCTTGTTTTTAGATGTGTGCAACTACTTGGCT
>JAVFBZ010021719.1:0-11495 GCA_032466195.1 Katharina tunicata
CGCGGTGTCAAGGTTTATGTCATATTTAGGCTAGAAAATATCATTCGGCCTTCAATAAATTGCATTTATGGTTATATCATGTTGATGTAAAAATTTACCTGGCTGTAGATGCATTTTACATATCATGTACTTCGATAGTAGTCGTTTTCATGTAAGCCTCAGTTACACGGGCATCGAATATATACCTAAAGTGAGGGCCAGTTTCATAAACCCTTTGCGACGTTTCGAACTCTCAGTTGTCGTGACGACACAATACCTTGTGTGCGTAAATTTAGAAAGGCTTTGTGAAACCGGCATTGTTTTAGGTCAACAATTAATGTTGGTTTGCTGTCACACTCCAACGGCACGAGAGAAAACGTCACGGTTTTCCACGAACGCCACCTGTAGGCGAACTAAACTGATGCGAATTGTCTTTAACCCCTCGAAATTGGTGGGTCAAAAAAGGCGGGCTTTTCTGATCCGGATCAGATTTAGTCCACCTCTTAGTTCGTGTTAACGCAAACACAAATCTGATCCGAATAAGAGCCGACTCAGACCCACCATTTTTTGGCCGTGTAACCGCGGCTGTAATGTCAAGTAAACTGACTTTCAGATTGATTTTCTCTTTTTCAGGTGGTACGGAAAGAATTAGAAGTCGTCGAGATCCGGAAGAGAAGTCAGAAAGATCGTCCGATTATGATTCAGTGGAGGTTGCTGATTGGTAGAAAATCGAAAGACTATGGCTTCATCCATAACACCGTTTTGATGATTTACTTGTGTTTTGTTTTATTATGATCTGAAATCAGTGTTAAGACATACAAATACAGATAAATGTAATGACATTCTCGGCCTTTCATTGTTAGCTTTGACTAGTTTACTTGGCAACAACGCCCTGATATTTACACAACCATTATTATGACTGGAAAACGTTTAAGTTCCCTTAAATAACCTGTTGTTATGGCCCCAGTTTCGACTTACTTGGCAGCGAAACCTGAACGTAATTATATCCTCTTAGCGATATGCAAATAAGTCAAATGGTCTTCGTTAGTGCGTTCGCTAATAATAGTGATTGTTTTCATCTTGGAAGTGATAAGAAAGATCCGTCAACAATGAAAATAAATCAGGTATGATGAACATTTCTTGTCATAGTGTAGCTATGTAATTTGATCAAGAAATCTCAAAACGCAAAAAAAAACCAGTTGTAAAAAATGATGTATGGCAAAGTAACAGTAACCTTCATGTTTTAAACAGGTGTCAAATATGATTTATTGTCAATGTTACTCTTCAATTTTCTGTTCCGGAATGAGTTTTTCTGGTAATAAACTACGTTTTATTTCTGTTATCTGACTTTAGTTCTTACTAACAGTTAAACCCATTTGGAAAAAGGGAGTCTTTAAGTTGAAGCGAGTTGAGCTCTTACTGTTGTTAAGCAGCATTTGGAAAATTAAGTGATGTAGAACTATATTTGGTATTTATTTTACTTTACGTATTTTGTACTTTACATTACGATCCAAGAATTCACTCGGAAACGTTGTCACAAAATAACTTCAGAACGTTGTCCTCCGTAACAATTTGTTATGAAAATTATGTTTCCAACCTTTTAACATTCTAGAAGAGATACATCAACGAGAGAAATCTAACATGTGAACATTCTTTGAAGGATGTTTAACGTCATACTCAAGAGTTTTGTATTTATATGATTTCGGTGTATTATCGGTACAATATATAGTAGATATTATAGTGGAAGATATTATAAACTTACTTTGGTAACAGGTGATCCGCATTCCAATCCCAATATTCATTGCTGTGTCAAGATTACACAATTATAGTTTGCGGCCCTCGCATGTTTGTAAAAGTTCGACACAACATATAGTCGATAAATCAGTGTAGTCGTAAAAATATTTTAGCTCCTGTTGATTGAGGAAGAGGCTACTTCGCGGATACAAATAATGTATAATTATAAAACTTCTAAATCTCTTTTAACCAGTATTAACGTATGAAGATCGCGCAAATTATCAATACTTAAAGTTATTTCACTCATATCACGACTCACAACCCTAATGGATAAAGGAAAGAGAGCAAGCACTACAGGACGCAAAAAGTGACATAACAGCTAAAAGTACCTCAATTATTAAAAAATCAATAATAAAAAATTAATTAATTAATTAAATAAAAACTCAAGTAAATTAAATAAAAAGATAAAGTATACGTCTACACACAAGCTAGGACAGGGAGATAAGTGTTGGTTTGGACTAAATAAATAAGTTACATAAGGAGGATGAAGAATAAGAAGGACGAATTAGACATAAACATATTTCAAAGTCTCTCTGTTAATACAATACTAGTCAATGCTAGATTCAATTGGTTGTAGTAAACTTTATTCATTTCACGTTAGACTACCTTTGATGCTCTTCAGCCACGTTCAGCTATTCATCTATAATACCCATAGATCTCGATAAACCGCCTCCACAATAATAAGTAAAGAAACCTAGATTGCCGTGTTAATAAAATAGTTATTTCCCTGGATGTTTTATTATAGTATTTACCTTATTGCGCTGAATAAAAACAGTTTGCCATTTATGCTAGAACTGTTAAATGCTCTCAAGCACATAGCGTATATTGCAATTCATAGCAAATGAAATATAAGAAGTAGACTTATATTTCTAATCAGAAAAGATTAAATTTCTACATTCGCATTAAGCTTAAGTTTCACTAGATGTCACATCTCTTGTTATTGGTCATGATTTGAAATAGTTAATAAGTACGAGGTAGTGCGTTGAAATGAACGCATAAGAGAGGGATTATTTTTAGGTTTCAACCGTACTTCAGGAAATTTCCCTACGACTGCGATTCCATTCCATTTGGTGAAGGAAGCCACCACCACAATGCCACACGATAGTCTCACACAAACAACGAGGACGGTGAAAAAGTCAAAAAGGCAAATCATGACCCAGCTTGGATTCCTGTTGTCCCTTGGCACATGATCACAGGTAGTTTAACGTTTAAATTAGGGCCAATGTGACAGTGACCTATGTATACGATATCAAAAGATTTCAACACGCGGGTTTATTATAGCAAATAATATAACAAGATTGTTTCCGAAAATCAATGTAAAGCGTAGAAATCGTATTTTCTTAAAAAAATAAAACAACAACAATTACCAGCTACACATTCGTGCAATTTTAGGTTGTATTTGTTAGATACATGTGAAGGAGTGGGTTGGTCAACCAAATATTCCTTACATTTAACTCAAATGTCCGACAAATATTACACAAAAATATTATTCCAACACAACGAAAATTTACACAAATTAATTTTATTCATTTATTCAATCATTCATTTATATATTCATTTCTTTATTGGATTTATCGCTGATGTTTACGTAAATACCAGAAGACCACTGACACAATTAGAAATAAAGATAACCAGATGGCTGTGTTAATATAATTATTATTTCAATGATGATATTATACAGCATTTATCAAGTTTAGCCGAGTAAAGAAGTAGGTCAACTCACCATCGACAAGAACGCTTATGGTAATGCACACAGAGACATATAGATCACTTAATCAGATAACATCGCTAATTCGATCAAGATCAACCACCCATTAACATCTAATGAAGATTTAAAACCAAACTCGAATTCTAAAAACACATGTCTATGTTAAATTATAGTTGTTGGCTTACTAAGCGAATCGACAGCTTCTCTTGAATTGAATTTTGTAAGAGGTGGATGGAACAAAATCCATAAGTCGAAGAACACTTTTTATGGCGCCTCTTCTCTGGGAGTGAATGTCTTGAAGCTTTTCACGCCCTGTCTATTTGTTCTGGCGTCCTGAGAATATATCATCTTGACTTCTTGATGTGAGTGACAACATGGGTGGTTACCTTCATTCGTTTGTCTGGCATGCCGCCATACGAGTGAAATAACTGTGAGTAAGGCGTTAAACTCTAATCCATGAAACAAACAAACACATTTTCTCTCAGGTTCAAAAAGTAAACTCACTCTTTATTTAATTCATATGCATCTGCCATGTGTGCTTCGTTGCCTTGACAATCGAATCTGACTGTGTTATCTTAGGAGTTTTCATTGATTTTCAAATTATTTTATAATAAAAAACAAAATTTCTCGATTACATCTCAAATTGGTTCCGATGCGCTACATTACTGATGGAGACTTTGCAGAACAAACGGTTTAATTAACTTTTTATACAAATATTTAAATCGGTGATTTTAAAACAAATTTGACAAAAAAACAATCGTTACAATTTGTATCCAACAACAGTTGGAGGCATAAGTTAAAGTTTGTCATGACGCTATCGAGTTTAAAGCTATGGAGATAATCAGTTTTTCTTTTAATCTCATTAAGCGAAACGCATTTCAACAGCTCAAAACGTATTTCCAGAGCTATTAATGAGCCGGTTGACTGACTGAAAGATAACCAGAGTTCCGTCGTGACCAATTTCTTGTTTTATCAGTTTAACGACGAAGATGTCCCGATGTCCCGATGCTCGTGTGCATCTCCAAGCCATTTACGTTCCGTTTCTGAAGAGAATTAGTTATAAGCCGGTTTCCGAAACATTTTCAAGCCAGTTTTAGACAAGTAAATCAACTTTGGAAACCGGATTAAGAATCTTACATGCAGTAAGGAAGTCTTTCTGTTACGTGATTGACTGATTTATTGATTTATTGATTATTTATTATTTTCTACTGGTTAACTAGTTCTGACTGTATAAATCGGCTGATTAAATTGACACGCAATATAGGAAGATAAACGTAAAAAGGGAAAATTGTCTCTTGCTCTATGCTCACCAATATTTAGACACTCACGCGTGCAATACGATATAAACTTGGTCCACCCACGAAATCTAATATTTAAAACGGAAATCAAGGCTCCACATATACCATATGAAATCTTTTAATCGAAGTACACGCGAAAGTCCACGAACGGACCGCGCACATTACCTCGAAAGGCATACATACTATCGTCGCCCTTGATGCCGGAATATTTTTCAACACCCTGTGGGTAAAACTGCCAACATATCATGTCCCTTAAAGAAACTACAGGTTCCATCTTTTGCGACTTCGGAAAATAATTTACTTAATTAATTTTAGCGTATCCAAAAGCCATATGAAATTCGCGTGGGGCCGCCATTTGTTCATACGGCGGAAAATAGGCTTTCGGCGAACAAAGGCATAGGCATATTCGTACATTTTTCACGGCCCAGCTTTGTGACGACACCCCAAAGATGTTAAAAGCGCATGGTGTATTTTGCAATTCACAACTAATTGGGTACAAGTAGAAAAGCTTTAATCAGAAAAGATTAAAGTCACCTACCCACCCAAAATTCTGTATTCACAAAATCACATGAATTATATATATTTTCATCAAAAAGTAAAAGTAAGAGGCATTCGTTAATTTTACCCCCAGATTTGCAAGTAAAGGAAGTTTAAAAGCTACAAAAATTCTGCCAGACCGTGTTAGACACACCCCTTACTAGGTTCAAAATCTTGGCTCGTTACAAACACGGTCATTCGCCGCGGCTGGATCAAAGTTATTGTGAGCAAATATGGCCTGCCCTCTTTCCGTTTAATTCGAATAACTGCTAGATATCTCCTGGTCCGTACAAACTTTGTACCCAATGAATACTTTTTTGTGTTAACGTGACTGTTTTAATGTTTGAACAAACATCAAATCTAGTCAAAATCAAGGCAAAAGGAATTAGTTGAAAAATCCAAATGTGGGATGCTTATGTGACTTTAAATTGCTGAATACTAAGTCTGTTTGAGTACGTTTCGGTCTGCTTTTACCTTTTAATCTAAACCTATATTTTTCCTACGTGTTTATATCCATGGGTTTGTTTGTTGGTTGAAGACAGTCCGCAACTTCCCCGACAACAAATAATGACAAGACAGACGAAAATATTTGTTTTTTTGTTTCTAGGCTTAGACTAGGCACTGGGATACAGGGATCTCCTGCTAAAGACCCTCTGCAGCACCGTGCTATACACTTAGGAAACATGGTCTATAGAAACGATTTTTTAAGTTTTAAATTAGATTCCATTTGAAATTTTTTTTGTTTAGGTTTAAACCGTATTTAAGGTCATTTCACTCATATGACTGTGATTGAGTCGAATTTGGTGAAGAACCCTCCGCCACAATGTCACATGGAAATCCCAAACAAACGAAGAGGATATGGGAAAAGGCAAAAAGGCGAAACATCCGTTTCTTGTCCCTCGGCACCTGAGCACAGGAAGCTAATCATCAGCACGAACAGGACTGAAACATTTAAATTAGGACCAATGGAAAGGTGACTTATATATACGATATCAAAAAATTTCAACACGCAAGTTAAAAATAAAAAATAAAATAAAAAAGATTGTTCCTGAAGATAAATGTAAAGATAAAAAAATCTTTTTTTTAAATTACCAGGCACACCTTCGTGCAATCTTAAGATTTATTTGTGGGGAGTGGGTCGGTCGATCAGATATTCCCAATATTCAACTCCAATGTCCGACACATATTACAGAAAATGTATTCAAACACAACGTAAATTTACACAAATTAATTTCATTCCTTTATTCAATCATTTATTTATATATTCACTTATTTATTTGATATAACGTTGATGTTTATTTTATGAGGTACAAACGTAAATGTGACCACTGACACAATTAGAAATAAAGCTAACCAGATGGCTATGGTAATAGAATTGTTATTTCAATGATGATATTATACAGCATTTATCAAGTTTAGCTGAGTAAAGAAGTAGGTCAACTCACCGTCGACAAGGAGCTTATTGTAATGTATACAGAGCTGTCAAGCATGTATCGTATTTAATGCATCGCGAATTAAATAAACGGACGATCCCTCTTATCACAAAACAATATTGTCGATTCCAAGATTATTTGAGTTACGAGTTTTCTTTAATGTACCTCACCATACACATTCCATACTTATCATGGACTTAAGTTACATTGAGGAGTATTTTGTTTTTAACAAACCGGGATATTGAATCACCGTGCGTCCACCTGTGATTTTTAATTGCATAAATACTTTGTGAAAATCAACCGGGCAGAAAATGGCATCTCGATGATGTTGTTGAGAATGGAAAGCTTCTAAAAAGCCAAGTACAGCTACGACTCGATATGTATATCACTAAATCAGATAATAATTCATTCAAGACCAACCATCCATAAAACATCTAATGAAGATTTGAAACCAAAACCGAATTTTACCAACACTTGTCTTTTTTTCAAATAATTGTTTTGGTTCTGTAATCAACAATGGACAGCTTGACTTGAACGCAATGTTTAAGGGGTGACTCAAAATCTGTTATAGTCGAAGACTAAAGGCGTTTTTTCCCTGGGAGTGAGTGAATAGTGGGAGCTAGGTTTTTCGGAGCTAAAGGGCCATCAGAAACCGATTTGTTGTTGCGCCTGTGGGTGTACCGTCTTCACTGCGACAGCGAAGGGGGTTCCCTTCATCGCTTGGGTTGGCACGCCGTCATATGAGTGAAATAACCTAATATACTTTACAAGTAAAGCTTCCCTGTGATTAACTTGTAAACACTTGAAACACAATCATACAAATCTTGCTTTGGGTGTTTCTTGTACGTAGTTGACTGATTAATTGATTGATTGATTGATTGATTGATTGACTGATTAAAATAAGACCGACAGAGCAGTGATCTAGAACACCAACAGATCGCCCAACTGAAGCTTAATTTGACACACAATATGTCTAGATGGCACAGAAGATAAAGTTAAACATGAAAACAGTCTTTTTCGTTTCAATATATTTGGATATCCACACGTGAACTTCGCTATAAACTTGTCCATAATCAGTCAATTAAAATCAAATCAAATCAAACTTTATTTAGAGTCTGTTTTACAATGATTAACTTTAGTCTGAGGCTACTTATGCCGACTACTAGAGAACATAAAACTATTTTGAAATATAACATAACATAAAATATTGGCAATACAAATATTGCACAGTATATAAGATTTTGTTTTTCTCATACATAGTTGCTTGTTTCATATTGTTTGGGAGGTGGTTCCAAAGTTTCGCTCCCTGGTAACTGAGGGATTTGTAACCAAACGTCTTTGTTCTGTATCTTGGGATATGGACCAAATTGTTGTCGCGTAAGTTATAAGCGCTGTCCTTCTCTTGAATTATATTATGAAGATATTCCGGATGTATCTTATTTACAATTTTAAAAACTTCTAGAGCCACACACCTCGCTCTATATAATTTAAAAGGTATAACATCTGCCTATAACATCAGTAAAGGGTTGGTCCTCCCACGAACTCTTATATTAAAAACGCAAGTCTTTCAGCGCTCCACATATACCATCTGATTGTTTTTAAAAAGAAACACACACGGACGTCCTCGAATGTACTGGGTATATAACCCCGGACGTCATTACTATATCGCCCCAATTTACACCGGAACTTTTTCCGACAGTATCATGTTCTTTTTTGGGCTTTAGAGTTGAATGTACTCTTAAAATAAATTCAACGTATTCTGAGGCCATATCAAATTCGCTCAGTTCCGCCATTTGTGCATACAGCGGTAAATAGGCATATTCATACATCTATCTGGACCCAGCTTTGTGACATCACAATAGCGAGAACCACGCAAAGTTTAACCGATTGAACAGCACCAATGGTCGAGTCTATGAACACTGTGTTTTACCTTTAACCATCATTTATACCTATTAGCACAAATTTGTTGCCATTGAAATATATCTATTTATCAATTTTTAGAAAATTACAATCTTTCTTCATCAACTCTTACAGTTGGCAAAACTGAAGCGGTCCATAAAACTAACTCCAATTTCTAAAACAACTCAAATTTTGTAACTTTAAACAATATTGTAGTGATAAACCTTGGACCGTCAAATAGGTGGTTGCTGTTAATATTTACGCCATGTTTTCATTTGTTAAAAAGCATGTAGATAGGTGTTTGCTCTCCAACTGAGCTCATTTTGATAACCCAATCCGTTCGTAAAATTCGCAAAGCCTCCCCTTCAAAGGGTATATGCAAATAAGGTATCAGTTTAATATATATCCCTTACCACACTTGCTATCGTTAATAGTATTGGGTTTTTTCTTGATAAAGGTAAGGAAGGTCCGACGTCATCAGGGACAGCAAACATTAATTTTAAAAAATTAGGAGAGTTTCTTGACAAATCATGTTATCATTTCTTCTGATGCAGCAACACCAGAAGGTTATTATATCCTGTTAGCGATATGCAAATAAGTCAAATGGCCTTCGTTATTGCAATTGATATCCCTTATTAAAAACTAGCGTTCGCTAATAATAGTGATTGTTTTCATCTTGGAAATGATAAGAAAGGTCCGTCAACAGCGAAAATAAATCAGGAATGATGAACATTTCTTGTCATTGTGTGGATAAGTAAAACTTGATCAACTAGTTTCAAAACGCCAAAATAAAGTTGTGAAAAAAAATGTATTACGAAGTTAAACGTTACCTTGATATTTTTAACCGGTGCTAAATATATTTCATTGTTCGCTTTTCACTTTTCTTTTTCTGAGTGAGTTTTTCTGGTCATAAAACATACACGTTTTATTTCTATTTTCTGACTTTAGTTCTTAATATCGGTTACATTCACCGTGGAATAAAAGAGTCATTTTTAAATCTACACTTGAAGCAATTTGAGCTCTTACTGTTGTATATTGAGCTGTCACGAACTTTACATAGCAATCGTGGAATTGAAAACATTTACCCTCAGCTCTTGTTTAATTGTGTACTATTAACGTGAAAGATGACATCAACGATTGCTGCTATTAAAAAGGTTGTCATTAAAAGTAAATGCGTACCAGGTGGAAAATATGGAAACTTTCTTCTAACACAGGTTTTTTTCGACTAGGCAATTGGCTAGGTTGGATTGGATTACCTCTACAGATAGTAAGGCCTTATAGGTCATGTTACGGTGCACAGAAACCAATGTGTTGTAGGCCAATATAGCCCCATGCCAATATTATCGTGGGAGACATCACGGGATTTTGGTTTTGGCTGGTATTTTATACCGTTCAACAAATCATGTCATTTATATGATTTAGGTACATATTTAGATATTACAGAATATTTTGAAATCAAATTTAATAGAATTGAGTAAGGGTGTTGTAAATATATCAATATGTATGAACAGATATCTTTATTTGTTTATGATGCATGCCCCAAATATGTGTTGCCAGGACCAGATAAGTCACTTGTTTGGTTGCAGGACGGTTTGCGTCCGACTTATTTCACTCATATGAAGGCGTTTAACCCGATGGACGCAGGAAATGAACGTCACAGATATCGGAAGATGACGACACATGCAGTACCCAGTAACAACTCGGTTTCATGATGCTCAACTGGTTTGAGACCACCAGAGCGCTGGGTGCTCCAGCCCAGCACCTGCTGTGATAAGCTGATATAATAGCTGTTGTCAAAATATAAAAGCAGAATTCGTCCATCTTAATGTAATGTAACACTTGTGCGACTCCAAAAGTCTGACATCCCTCTAAAGCCGTGTACATGAAACGAAATTAAATAACAAAATGACAATTTATTGACCACCAACACACCATTAATTTAATTGATTTTTGAATTTATCAATACATTTACTTATTTATAAGTGTTTAACATAGTTCGCTAAGGTATTTCACTTGTATGACAAATTTGCCATAACTACCCTGTGATCTCCGCAGCCATTCGAAACTTCCCTCACACACCCAAGGGAGATAAGCTGGCTCGGATCCTGTGAATTGGAAAAATCTCAACAGCCCAATGCTCTACTAAAATGTCTAAATTTAAAGACATAAAACGTTAAAGCAAACTATTTGATGAATGTTGAAGCCCGGTTATAAGTTACTGTAGATTATTTATTTTATTCGGTTTTACGCCGTACTTTACGCCGGCAATTTCACTCATTTGCCCGCCGGCAGCCGCGTGGGCGAAGGAAACGAAGGACAAACACAGGACGATAAAAATGACACCATGCGCAACTAATCTACCTAACTACTGTACAAAATTAAATAACTAACTAAATTACAAAATAAGTAAATAACAGTCTGCACGCTTAAATCAAGTAATTAGGAAGAAAGAATGAATAGCGGAATTTCCAACGTCCCTCTGAAGAAACACTACTTTCCAGTGAGAGATATTGGCTACAGTGGTTATAGTTCACTAAATTCAGTTTAGATCAGACAACATGTAAAAGGGTCTATGTGGAGTTACGCTATTAGTAAATCAAGACAGTCCTTCCACACAATAAGCAATATAAAAATCAAAAAATGTCAAAGAAATCAGACAAGAAATAATATGGGGCAATAGGTTTATCAAGTGTAATAGAAAAGCTCTACTCATAAATAACTTCATTGAAAGCAATATATTATATATTAATGACATTCTCGACGAAGATGAGCAGTTGCTGGTAAATGTTAATAAAAAGTTAATTGACAAACGAAATTGGATTGCAGAAACCTCTACAATTTTAAAAG
>JAVFBZ010021730.1:0-11495 GCA_032466195.1 Katharina tunicata
TTACTGAATAATCCCGCTTTGTATTAAAGAGATAATTCTATTAATATTTCGCCTATGCGTTTCTTTTTTGACAGAGTATATATTCCTTTTTGTTAAACATGCCTAGAATATCATCTTTTGGAGGCAGTATAGAAGTGGAGACACTTAGAATATCTTTAGACTTAATGGACGACAACGTCTGGTTTATATCCTAAACTGAAACGTTGCACCGGAAATAAACCAGAAGTTGTCACCCTTAAACTCTAAAGATATTATATGCCTAGAATAGTGTTCAGGAAAGTAACGTGAGTCTGTGTAGCTCTGTCGAAGAGGCAATTAACTTGTAAGCAAAAGAGCTTCGTTTCCCAACAGAAGGATGTCAATTTGCCTCTGTTACATTAATTATATCGACAAAAAAAATTACTTTTGTTATCTGATTGATGTCTAAAGTCGTTCTCAAGGGTGAATAACTTATATGACGTCATTGCATTGCAGGTGTATGTCAAAAAACCGAAAAGAAACCTCGAAATCAACCAGCGATCGATAGCAAACATAAATAAAAAACATTATTTACCCAAGGTCGATAAGGGAACTCAATCTTATACCTGGTAGACTGAAAAGAGCGTAGACTGTGACACGGCGCGACCAGAACCCATATTATGATATATTTCTAACTTAACGGATAGCACATTCACTGATAATTCTCACTTTGATTCTTAACTTGTGGATTAGTGCTGTTTGTTAAATATATTTCGTCAAATAGTTCACAACACTGGCTTTACATAAACAGCTTTTGTTCAAGAGTGGAACTACTTGTAGTCGCAACATGAGTTAAGATGTCAGAGAGACGCAGGGTTTAATAGCTGTGTGGTTCACTGCTTGAAATTTCTTGGCTAATATTAAATTAACACATCCATATTTAGTTCAAGTATTATACTCAATTTATTCATACATTACCACGTTTTGTCGATTTTAGTCTCAGTTAGCATGGTGTGATTTCATTCTATAGAGTGTTTTAAGATGTTGCTGGAGAATATCTCCTCCTTCATTTTCCATTTACTGTGTTTTTCAACTATCATTGAAACATAATAATAGCATAAAACTACAAATCACCTTCAATAGGATTTTACCGTTTGTTAAATCGCCATTATCCATTTACTGTAGATTTTACAAATTCGGCTCATTTTCTTTACAAGAATCAGTTATATTATTACGTGGAAATTTCCGACATCTGTACAGTAACCAAAGAACTCACGACAATATGATTTCAACACTTAGTTTTTTGTTGGTGGAATAACATTTCAAACTATTTCCTCTTTGTATTGCGTGTTGGCCGGGGTCTGGGGTCTTCTGGGTCGGGGTCTGGGGCCTACTGGGCTGGGGTTTCGGCCTTCTGGACCGGGATCTGTGGTCTTCTGGGTCGAGTACTGTGGTCTTCTGGGCTTAGGTCTGTGGTCTTATAGGCCGAGGTGTGTGGCCTTCTGGACAAGGATCTGTGTCTCTATACAAAAATAATCGGAAGAAAAACTTTTGAACAACCGACCCCTGTGTCGATATTTAAGTGACATAATATTATGTCTTACTCCGCGAACAATTTATAAATACACTCTCGTTTGAGTGACACAACCATATAGCTCAGAACACTAAGTATATCCTATTGTCGAACCAAACATGTGTGATGCTTTAGCTTATCCCTGTATCTAACCTCATTCAACAAAATCATTCTGGACAGCATTAACTCGTGACAGAGGGAAATGTCGACTAGAAAGCACTAATAACTACTTAGAAAACTTCGCTGAGAGACACTTTGTTCAATAAATGTACACAAAGTCGGGAGTTCATGGAAATAAGTTGTCGAAACAACACCCGTACATATGTACGCAAAATGGTGCCTGCTACAATAATTTCCAATACGGTTCAACCGTGCGATTTACTGCCTCTACTATGAATAACCACCCAACCAATCATGTGAATATATCTTGGAAACTAGTAGTTCCATACATCAGTTTATAGTAACATTGATAGGAGAAACTCCTACCAAGGATGTTATACTGGTACAGAAGTATATTTTCGACTTTATTGTGCCACCATTAGTAAATATATACGTATACGTTTAACTGATTATAGTATAAAAAAGCCGAATATATTATCTATACCAACATAGCTTCCTCGGAACAAGGCAGTCCTGTTTGTACCGATTATATATTTTGATATAATTACAGCATCATCAGTTAAACGTATATATGTGTAAATAATGCTGACATGATAAAACCGAAAATATACTTCTACGCCATGTAACATGACTTTCTTGTTCGGAGTTTCTTTTATTATAATAACATATTTTGGGCACGTCAATTCAATTTCTCAAATCAGATTACGAAGCATTTCTTGAAGGGTTTCGTATAACATATAGTATGTGGATGATTGGACAAGGTCTTTATTGTCCAAAAGCATTTCCTGTATTTGCATGTATTATTATTGTTGGGTTTTTTTGTTTGTTTTTTTGTTTAACAGTCTGTTTTTTTGTTTTGTTATCAGGGCTGTGAGTAGGGGGCCGTCTTGGTCTCTGAAAGGCTGTCAGATGATGATAATAACATTGATCACGGCATACGACCATTCAGGCTTACAAACCGAACAAACCAAGATATATCTTTGACCTCATTGATATTCAGTGGAATGGCCGCATGGTGGTAATTAATAGTCATAAGGTGGTACATCCGATATTTTCATTAGGCCTAGTGATTTCAAATGATAAACAATCTATCGTGTTTAGGTCTAATATTATGTTTGTCATCATGCAATAGCTATCCATCATGTCTGAAGGATCGATATCAGACAGATAACCCTTACGTATTATATGTTAACCAATATGGTCGGGAGATGAAATGGGATTGGAACCCATTTTCTATGGACTGTCACATATTATAGCCGTTATTGCTTACCTGGATAGAAATGTACCACATCATTTTGTAACCGGTCTTATGCCAATGTTTAAATGTTGACCTCAATTTCACCTATACCGGGATCACTAAGGCTTGTTGAATTATATGGATTAAAGTACCTCCAGTTCGTTTTCGGCAATTGTTCGTCTTTTTAGCGCTGGTCCAGCGAAATGGTGGATGTATGATCACTAAGATAGGAAAATAATGACGGTCCGTTTTCATCTTGTTTATATTCGTCTTTCTTAGTGCTGGCCGAACGACTTGAATATATGGCATGCTAGTAAATCATCGATGTAAATGTAGCCGGCTGTTACACAATTCAAATAAAAGAATTGTGCCACAAATTTAATATTTTAATCGTCCATGAATTGGAAAACAAAAAATCTATGACATCTAGAAAGTAGGAGGATTCAAATATTAATAAACATCTGGTAAAGTAAATAAATTGGTTGTTTTGTTTTTTAAATCAGAACCAAATATTACAGAAAGTTTGACAGAACATTGAGTTCCTGTTTCTCGGTTTTAAAACCAAAATGCTGGTTGCAGCACTTAATCACTTACAAATCTAAATTAATTCGTTTTAACATTGATCCAATGACTTACAATAATACCAAGTAATGGCGCGCATAGTTCTAAAAACTTACAACGGCAAACGCCATTAATACCAATTTCCATTTCTTTCCAGCAACTGAGCACTACCTTTCGATCCTTGTTGTTGGAATACAGCAAACGGCATATTAGTGAAATGTCATTGGACATGGCGTTAAACATAATGGTTACGTTGCAGAAACTGGCAGGGTACAAATCGCCGTGTATAGTCATTCCTGATCATACGGGTATTTACCCGCGGAAACTGACCAAATGACTTGCATAAAGCTAGACAACCCAGACACAATTCTCTAGGACGGAGTGAGATTACCTTAAGCGTATTGGTCACCTACTCCGAACCAATAATAATACTGAATGTGACATATACAACCTTTACTTAAATCGTTAGCTTCAAGTAAAATCCGAGTAAGTCGATATTGTAAGTGAATGTGGATGACAGATCTACTTTGAACATAAATGTGAGAAAAAAATCATCCCATCCCAAGGAAATTAATTTTCACAGCAAAAAATCATTGAAGTAGATCTAAAAAGCTTCCTTTCATGCTTTCTTTTTTTACAACCTTGGCATGCTTTTAAATGTGGCTTACTTTGGTATTTCTGCAAATAGTCTCTCTAGATTGTTTACAAGAAATGTATAACAAAAAGTGCACATAATTGGATGCAGAATAAGATGACAGGAACATGTATCTCAACAATTTTCCAAAGCAATAAGCAACGCAGAGGATTCTGTATATTTCTTCACTTGGATCATTGTTTACAGTCTAATATTGAAGGGGGACCTGTGGATAACGACTGAACTCTTTACATCCAAACATATTATTTCCCTATAAAAAATCATGAATTGAAATACCCACAAAAATGAAATAAATCAGGTATATCAGGATTAACTGAGCTTGAACCCTTAAGCAATACTTCCTGTTTCTTGGGTCTGTTCATGGTGATAGGTTAGTCAAAATTAGATGTCGTCTGTCGAGTTTTGGGTCTAGGTATAATTGAATTCTTAAAAAAATTAAGTCCACCGTCTCAAAAACGGCAGTATGTCTCGAGCTGTCATACCCAGCACTGGGTAAAAGTAATATTTCCAACTGCGTGTAAACTTCCATTGACTTAACATAATAGTTTTTTACTGTTGGAATCCACAACCATCATGTAAGTTAAATACCTTAGGACAAAGCGTTAAACAATACTCAATCAAACAATATCACACCATTACTTCGAGCATCCGTACAGAGTTAACTCCATTAACCCATTATTCATTATTGTGGCATAAGTAAAAAAGTCACACGACTGATTCAAGAAATGTATAGTTATAATTCTAACAGTGTGCAAAATTCGCTTTTGTTAAATTTTCTTAATTTATGTATTTTCTTCATATGAAAAACATCGTCAAGGATGTACTTAATCATATGATCATTCACGTCGTGAGATTGAAGATCATGACCCTTCTATATTACCTTTTATAGGGTAAGTGTCTCACGCATGATATGTCTCATAATCAATAATAACCTGCATGGCTCAATGGTGACGATCGTCTGCTGCTTCCAACTTTTTCCTGCAAAAGTGTTGTTACTTCGTTAAGAAGTACATTCAGGTGATGGATTACTTTAAAATCTATGATGTTGTTTTGGATCTGTTTGTTTGTTTGATTTTGGTTTGACGCCGAACTTAAGGCTATTTCACACATATGACGGCGTGCCAGCCCAATCCGTGGATGAAACCAGCTTAGAAAACACTGGCAACAAAGAAAACGCCACAACACTTTTACAGGAGAAAGAACAGAACACCACAACATATCAACCTGGTGATGGTCTTAAACTTAGAGGGCACATGTAGCCCCACTATACCGCCCGCTGATGTTGTTTGGATAACAGGTGGCCAAAGAGAAACATTTCTTTTAAAGCAGAGGTTTTGAGTGATGAAACAAAAAATCATGTGTATATTACACTTGTAGAACATTTAATGACATGTAGTTTGATTTGGGATAACTAACTATTACTCTCGTAGATTCATTTGAAAATCACTCGCTGTTTTTGTTTAATCTTTCTTTCAGGTAGAGCCAACCATACATGTCATGCCCAGCGATATGTTGTCTCTGGAATGTTTCTCCAATACCTCTCCATGTCCTTGATCACCGGCCGGCATGGTCCAAACAGAAACGATTCTCGTCAGTGAAGAGTACTGACCTTTAGTCATCCAGGGTTCAATTGACATGATCTGTGACCAACTGCAAACGCACTTGTGCATGATGTCGCGTCAAAGGCAGGCGCTGAACTGGTCTTCTTGACAACAATCCTACCTTATGAAGACGCACAGTTGTGTAGAAACATCTATCCCAGAAGCCTTATGCAGATCATTTCGCAGCTGCGTTGCTGTTTGCATCGGTTTACGCCTTGCCTGAACCAAAACGGGGAAATCTACGGACCCAGTTGCCCTTTCCTGATCTTCCCCAAACTGCCTGGCTACACTTCCAGTATTTCGATAGCGGTTCCACTTGCGGGATGTCATGCTCTGTGCAAAATGTTAAGAGCGTGTCACCAGTCCTTGTATATCACCTTCTTCCAGTATCTCCATCCCCTCGTTATGTCTCCATTGCTCAAACGTCGGTTTTGAAGATGTCTTTGCATCCCTTTTGACATGAAATCAAGAACAATTCACGTACATTCCAATCAAAGAGGACGTTAGCTCTGATTGCCCCAATAGACAGGTGTTTACACGCCATGCAAAAGCAAGATGACAATTGAATATATATTATATAATTAAACAGGAATTATTCACACAGTCCAGTTTGTTTCCCCAAAATGTAATAATTCACTGACCAGTTGGTCAAAACGTCCTGTCAAATGTTGAGTAGTATATATCCACGCAGTAACTTGTCGTCTTGTGTGTAGCTGTACATGCGTCACATTGCTGATGAGCTTTTAACGACACGTTTATATATCTATACGATAGGTATAGACTGAAAATGTATGTGTGTGAGCGTGTGTGTGCTCTAAGAAGGCATTGGTTGTTTTACTATGGCCAAGATTTAATTTTATTATTCCATTAAGAGTCGTGAAAAATTCTTAAACAGATAAAGGAAAGTTCCATATTTGTTTTCCTCAGGAGTTGTTAATGTTTATATTGAATTTTAATCTATCACGGGAATATTTCTTAAAATGTCCAGGAATTTCTTAAGAGTGATCGATCAGTATCCCTTCAAGTAATAATTGACAATTCCATTTTTAGAATACCACTCGTTCTAAGTCTGCCACTATTACACACAAAAAATGTAATCAACAAACATGAAGTCGGTTATTCCGAAATTAATACAACAGCGCTTGGTAATAATGGGAAATAAAATATTCCATCGATAAGACATAAAAGCAATTTTTGTTAAGCGAAATTGCTTTCTGGTGCTTTCCAGATTATTAATTATCCCAGACGTGTTTTGCAATCATCGGACAATATGAAGCTTGATATATTTATTGTTTTGTTTTCCTGGAATGATTCTTTAGAGGGGCTCGTCGATTACAAATTTATTTTATCCATATTTCCTAACCAAACGTAATGATGAATTACATGTAGAGTCTCCTTTTCAGGGTGAAGAAAGGGCAAGTATCCACCTAGTGTATTCTAGTACATATCGGATAATAAAAGAATAACTTTAATTTGACAACATACTAAACGAACGAAGTTAGGGTTTCATTGCTTTTTAGAACCTAATATATTAAGCTAGAAAGTTTGTTTAGTAACAATCTTTAAAATATCTTTTCTATTTGTTATTTATTTCATTTCTTTTTCATTAGTTTTGGGTGTTAACGGACAAATTAAAAAAATAGATAATTAATTGATGTTTATATTGAACTATTTAGGATGAAAAAACTTGACCTTTTTGTGTTACTGAAACCAAAAATCGACCATAAAAGAAAAGGATACTTGCCATACAGTAACAAACGCACAGCACTTTGTAGAGTAAATAAAGTATTTATTCTACATATGTGAAAAAGAATTTAACATATGTAAAATAAACTTTTGTTTAACATATGTACAAAAGAGTTCCACACAATACAGTTGCTGAGCAAGGATTTGTCCCTATTGTGTAATCCCGTGTATTGGCGCCATATCTAGCTTGCAATGACTATCTCCTGTAAAGTTTTGGCGCAATATAATTTGCGAAATCGATGCTGCTAAGGAGAAGTGGGTAATTGCTGGTTGATATGAATTTATTTTACATATGTACAAAAGAGCTCCACTCACCTTTTATTTAACATATTTAAAAAGAATTTTACATATGTTAAATAAATGTTTATTTTACATATGTAAAATTCTTTTTAACATATGTTGAATTGTTTTCTACATATGTGAAAAAGGTTTGTATATATTTAAATAAATATCTAATTCAACATCTGTACAATTCTTTTTAACATATATGGAATTCTTTTTCACATATGTGAAAAATATTTTTACATATGTTAAAAAGAATTGTACATATGTCAAATAAGGAGAGGGGTGATAAAACGGCTTGCCATAGGACAGGGTGAGACTAATGGGTATCGTTCACTCGCTCCACGCAAATAATAATGACATTTATAATTACATCCAAGTAAGTCTATATCTTATCGGTTAATGTGGTTCGAAAAGCTAGTCAGGCCAAGGCCGAATAGAATTGAATGGAGTGATGTCCATAATATTGTCTGTTAATCAACGAATACGATTGCACGCTCTTGTGTTAATGGTAACGACTTTGCCGTGTCGATGTTTGCAGGAAAACCGAGAGAGAGAAACTCGTAAAACAACTGGAAACTGAATGGGCCGCAAATTATGACTGGTGCATAAAATGGAACCAGCCGTTCAAAGCAACCAAATGGTAGAAAACAATTAGTATCATTTTTTAGATACAAAAGATATCACAAATACATCAGAATTTTGATATTTTGTATTTGTAATTTAAAGATCTTTGTCAGAGATTCCATAAATGGTGTAGAGCCTAAACGCAAGTGTTAATAGCTTAAGCACCCCTCATAAAAGGAATTCTTGACATGGAAATATCATGGATGGTTAGTTTTAAGCCGAATTCACATTCAACATGTGACAATCATGTGCAGTGCCAATGACTATGAAAAAATGTAAATTTAGTCAACTTTTAATCATACGTTTTTCGACTTATGGGAACGGGGGAAATTTAGAGTTTAAATTCTGCCTATCGTAATATCATCATTGGACGCCTAGAACCTGGGGAGTCTCAGTCAGCAGTTATACATCATTTCCACGAGCATCAGAGCACCATAGGCCCTATATCTCGTTCATGTAAACCCTCCTCAATTCCGAACAAGATCGTCCCAGAAGTGGTATAGATCACGTGTCTCAACCCTTGCGGGAGATTGTTACTAAGATGACTCATTGTATTCCATGGGAAAATAAGGCTAGATCAATAACATTGATTGATTGATTGAGTTATTTATTTCTTTGAGCAATAGCTCATCAGAATATAAAACACATATAAACCCAAAACACAGTTAAGTAATAATAACTTATGTTCTTTAGATTTGCTGCTGCGCGTGTATCAGATGGAGTACAATTATATGGCGGGAATAAAAACCTAATTGGGCTTGATCTATCCCAGTATTAAAGTAAAATTAAATTAATTTCAATGTAAAATATCAAAATATAAAAAAAAGTATCTCCGATTGCCTATTTTTTAATATCATGCTTTGGAAGCGGCGATCAAATCTTGTCCATGTTATACCCTAAGCTATTCTTCGAAGAATTTGTTCTAAATGACAACGATGTATATGTACAACCTTTTTTAATATCAGCCGAGGCTTTTGAAGAAAATTAACATTTTATTTCGTTCAAATTTTACACATTTGAATTTGGAAACAGATAGAAAATAGACAAGTCGTTTACTAAGAGTTGAATGCGCTGTTCATGTTGCCTCATATGAGTTTGTAATCTAAAACTTTAACACAAAGGCGTCAGCACCGTCTAATTTGTCTTCATTTCGCCTCAATAGCCCATACTACAATGAAAAACTATTTGGCATGATTTGCCAATAACCCCAAAATGAAAGACGCTGTTCTAATCGTCCTGAAGAACAGTAATGAGAAACCGTTGATTGTGTTGTGACCACAGCATTGTTGATGCGATAAATGAGAAATTATACCCCTGAAGACAGCCATCCGCCCTCTTTTGAAGTCCAGAGTTGGTACCTACGCTGATATAAAGAAAAGGCTATACGGCAAGGCGCCAAACCTACGTACAGATTAAACCGAGGGAAGTTCGTCATTTAAAATACACTGTTTAACCGCGGCGATTTAAAATGATGTGAACCGTTGATAAATGGCTTAATAGATTAATTACATATATGAACTTAAATATTACTAACAGCTACACAGCACTGATTGCACGTTCAACATCCAGTACTATGAAAGGAAGGCCATTAAGCAAGATACCAAAAATATTTGTCGTCTGCATAAATTGCGAAATATTTGTAATCAGGCACCTTAGTTAGAATTTACTCATTTATTTAAATTAACCAACAAAATACGTCAACCACCTATCATGAAAATAATAAATAATCATAATAAAAAATTTATTTTTATTGTTTTGTGTTTTATGCTCCATTCTTTGGCCATTTTACCACCTCTCAACTTCAATGAAACTAAACGGCTGAAGCCGAAAATGTATGTTTAAAAAAATGAAACGAAGGTGGGTAACTCCATTCAACAAAAATGATGATTGGTTAAAAGCTTTTGACTAGTCGAAGACATAGAGCACTTCCTCTTTCAATCAACTCACTTTCGATTGATTGAATTCAACTGATCACATCAGTTAGATATGTTCGCGCGCTTCAAATAAGTTGAATTGAGAGAGTTGATACTAAAAGGGTTAGTTCAACCGTGTTGATCTTACGAATGATATCAATGGCCATGAAAAACAGAAACCGAGAAAACAACAGTGCGCAAAGTAAATATTTAGCTATCTCTAGCTTACACTTTTACTCAGTATGTCAATGCAGCGGTGTTGATTTTCATATATTTATGTCGTATATTGGCAGAATATGGATTTGAGTCCTACTTGAGATCTGGTTTTAGTCATTGTTCTTTTATATACACGGTAACTTTAAACAATTAATAATCTCGCGCGTTTTCTTTACTTCTTAAAAAAAAAATTATTGTCAAGTATGTCCAACACCCCTTGGTTTCTATAATCAGTTCGCTGATCTAAAAAAACATTGGTCCACCGTTATTTTTATAAGATATAAATATTTGTGCTACATATATTGACTTCGCACACATCAATATCTTTTCCTCTTTATTACGCTGATAACCTGAACAGGTCTCTCTCGGTTTATTTATACACAATATCACCTATTAATCATATTGCATCCCTCCTGCGGAAACAAGGGTCACACAGATAAATGACTTTATAATCTTGTCCTGTGATACCTACAGGTAGTGTTTTATGTCATACCGTGGCTTCCTCCCAGTAAAGTATAACATCACCGTGAACAGAGACACATGCTGTGCAAAGGTGGATCGGATATCAATAAAGGAAATTAAAGTACAGTAGACATTATGGAGGTGACAGTTGTTACAATTTAAAGTACAACTATCGTATTCATCATCCAAATAAAAGAATACATATTAGTGTTTATCATGTTGTAAAATATAGTAATAAATTTAACTAGCAATACATATAAATATATATAGGATGATATGCATACTAGCATATCTCACTGACGTAGGTATTTATAATATACTTTGTCAAAAAAGAAACGCATATGTGAAATGTCACAAGAAAGTGTTGAATTTTTTTAAAATATCTTTTCTTGTGTACAATGGCCATCGATGATTATGTTTCTCAATGCTTCTGGAATGGGACAACATGGCCAACTACACTGAAAAAGAATTAACACACGTTGTGGCGCGTTTCTGTGGAAATTCGTGTTAAGCGACATGAAATATTCAGATTTTGACGAATGCA
>JAVFBZ010021750.1:0-11494 GCA_032466195.1 Katharina tunicata
AAGAGATCATCAAAACGTTGCCAGTTTTCCGCCTGGTCAGCTCCGACTTCATTTCCAGCCTAATTCGATTTGAAGTTCCAGCAAGTCAGCAAGAAAATTAACACTGGTATCGCTGGCCTGATCTTCCAGTAAAGTTAAAGTAAAATACACTCGACGCCTCGGAATCATTAATGTGACAAATTCAACCCTGAATAGAGAATTTTGGAAAGATAATGGGGACGTGTTCCTCGAATCTTTCTCTCCACATCGTTCAGTTCATTTTCCGATCATTGGTATTTCTGTATGATTTATAGCACCATTGAATGAAGACAGACGGACCAAATTTCCTTATCAAAATAACCATGTCGTCTACCAACCAATAACGAGCAGCGAGGAACGACAACTGATTGGGTATTGATTTGTACCTTCTAAGAATTTATAAAGTAGAAAAGTGAAATAGGTTTCGATTCCCTAATTCCCGAAGGAGTTATGTATCCACATTTCGACAAATATTTTCATCATCATCGCAACGGAATATCAAAAATTTCTCGCCCACTGAAATTACAATGACCAGTGAGATGATTTATGGATTCTTGATGTTCCAAGGCAACTCTTGTGTGTTAACCCAGAAACTCACTGACCATATTCAACCATTACTCTATCAAGCATAACTTTTCCTTCTTATGGACTGTGCTGTCCGCCTTATTGTGAACAACCAACATTTAGTTTTCTGTAAACTTCTGTGGTTAATCCGGACCGCACTTTTGCCCAATACGTGCGTTGGACTGCTGAGTCCCCTTCACTGTACCCGATATAGGTTCGAACCCCCTGTCACTCTTAGGTACATTAGGAGAGTTTTTCGATGACTGCGGAGTTTGCGGAGTTTTGTTATAAGGTTTTTTTCCCCAGTTTTCCACCCTAACCCGGCAGCGCAAAGTCGCGATAAAAGCGAAATAACCATCACTAGGACATCGAAGACCAATCAAATAAATAGATGAGTCTGCAGCTAATATTCTTAAGAGGCATATAGAAGTCGAGACACTTATAATAACATAGGCCTAAGGTATAATGGATATTGATAAAAAAAATATACCAGAAGTTTAATATCCTTAATATCTTATGTTATTCTGTAGCTAACCTGTTGGAAGAATTGTTTTTGTAATTTTGCACTATAACGGATAATTCTGTAACAACACGAACGTTTACTAAGACTGCACAAAGCAGTCATTTAACAATTTTAGTCAAATTTTAAAAGCTTCAACATAAATGCATCATGGCAAATAAATAATGCCTCCACGAAAGGTTTATTTCCTTTTAGATGTAGAATCATACATATAGTCTCCTATAGCTGTGGGTTAACATTTTACAATGTGTTTCTTTTCAACTCCGTTTTAGTTTTTACACTTGCTACAGCTAGTTAAAATTTCAGAGTAAAGACTGGACTGCACATATTTATATCAAGCTATCTTTGACTGTTAGCAAGTAAACCTGTGAGGTGAAAAGTTCTCCAAAAAGACAAATTTAAACTTTTGATGTTTTCGGTTTACTATTTTGTTATAATATTTTCATCATCCTTAAAATTTTATACTTCTGATTTTGTAACTCAAGTTCTAATTGCCTATCTAACAAGTTATGCTGTTATATTAGTATATTTTAATTATCATTTATTGATTCGTAACTTATATACCTTCAAATACTCTAAACTGTTGATTTAATAGACTATAAGTTTCAACCTTATTTTTCCAGTTCTGTTCCAACCCAGGTTCGAATCCATCGATCTCGGAGGCCGAGGTGATTGCGGGTTGGTGGTTTTAACGAGGTCTCCTCCCGGTTTTCCGCTGTATAACGGCAACGCAAAATCGTCATATAAGTGATACAACCTTGAGGTAGACGCTAAACACCAATCAATTAAATAAATATAAATAAATTGTTTTTGTTTAAAAAAATTGGCATTTAAAAAAAAAGTACACTTGATAAAGTACATCGATCGTTTATTGGTGTCAGAAATATTCAAAGATTCGTAACTCTAGATCAATTTATTGTTATTCGTGTCCTCTTTACTCTCGTTTGTTCTAAACGCATCAACTAATGGTTTAGACGAATGCCTGACATATCAATGCATACTGCAAAAGTATTTACATCTTCATTCAGAAATACGCACAGTAATAACAAATGATAACTCTGTTTAATGTGCAATTTCCTGCTTTTGATAATTGGAATCGTCCTAGGTTAACGGGTTTATCACCAACCTAAAAACGATTTGACCTCAAACGATAGTTAACAAATGCTTTGCCAAGAGAACAAATTTAGTGGTGTGTACAATGTATCCAACCCTCAACAAGCTGTCTTTCGTTATTTAACATTTATGATGCGGACCCATAGTGCCGAAATGCTGAATCAGATATTATACCACTTCATATTATATTGATTAGTTATATGAATTGATTGATTTGGTTTATTATTTAAACAAAATGCTGCGTACAAAACGACCTCCATACAATATATGCAGGAAATTTTGTTTTTTAGCTGCAATGAATAAACTTGGTTTTTGTTAAATAGTTTGATTTGTTAAATAGGTATTCATAATTACAATTTTTTAAATTAATATTCTGCTTGGTCAACTAATGCTTACATCTGAATCCAGAACAAAGTAAAGAACATTCCTCCATGTAGTGACTTGCAGATCAGTTGAAATACCACAAAGATCGTTTATTTCATTACTACATACATCAATGATATTCTCTGCAAAAGAATTTAGCGAGGAACGAAAAAGAGTAAAAATCCCTGGTTAATATATACTTGTATTCTTATGGAGAAAACCAGATCAGTTTACATAGAAAATTGAATTGTTTTATGATTAGCAATCGTCTTAGGGCAGAGACGATCACAAACCAAATACCGATTTGGACTCATATGGTAGTCACTACTTAGCCAATGGAACAAATCCTCTGTAACGAACGATTTATTCAACCGTGAAAAAGCTTCCTTTCTATTGGATGGACAAGAAACAGTGGAAACAAAAAGTTTATCACATGATGTCATATCGAGTTGATCAAATGAATGTGACTATATATATGAGCACAAGAAGAAGACGAAAATGACAAAAATAAAAATGAAAACCGTAAATGTATTTTTCACAAAGATAAGATTTCGCCGGAAACAAAGCTTACACTATTATAAAATGCAATACATGTTCCTAGTCTATTAATAAGAAAATATTATAATCAATTTGAACAGTTTTACACAAAAACATTGATTATAAGGGCAATAGAATTGCTGCACGTTCAGTATACATCTTGTAAAAGGATCTGCATCTAGTTACATTTTCGACGTCTCCATTCATCATAAATGGTCACAGCAAATTAACACGGGCTAATTTGGTATAATCGAAAATGTCTTGAGCCTAATATGGTCTACGTAAACGGACGCTTCAATACATTATTGTGTACGTTTTCGTCATAAAATAGGTCTACTAATTAAGCTACTGTTCTCAAACGTGTTGTAGTGAACTATTCGTGCAAAGTTATTGCCGTTTTCCGTAAGAAATATTCACAGCAAATTAACAAAGGTCAACTTTGTATAATCGACAATTTCATGCTTCTGAGATTTGGAATGGTCTTAGGTTAACGGACACTCCACCAAACTAAAAGCGATTTGACCCCAAACGCCAGCCAAGGTTTAGCCAACGGAACAAATTTGATTCAGTGTACGATGCGTTCAACCGCTAAAAAGCATGCCATTGTATTTAACCTTATGCGAATCAGGGCAAGAGAGTAGAAACAACGTGTCAAAAAACTGGTCGCAGCAAATCATACCCAGTAAAACTACATTGTAGTGGAGGACTGTGAAATATAAACTAAAATTAGTCGATGTGAAATATTTTATTGACTGAAATTCTTCGGTTCAAGCATATTTCAAAAGATACATTTTAAGAAAAATGCTGTTGGGTTTTGGACTTTTCCAATTCGGACAATAGTAGCCCTATTTGAACTATCATACACATATTCAAAAACACAACTTTGAAAGATTTTTAACTTCTGGGTATATGGAGGTTATTTTTGTGGTTATATGCCCGGGTTCTAAATCTTACGTAAATTAGCTATCATATGCTACCTCATATTTGAAAATGCATAAGAACAAATAATTGCCTTGTTTTTAGTCTAAAGGAATAGAGAATTTACCCGGATCAACAGCACGTCAGTGGAAAGGACCTTTCAACGAAATTGTCATTTTGATCAGCTTCAATGGGTGTCCTGCGATAATAAATAACTATGAGCATTTTCAGCGAAAACCAAATTTTAGAGAATGACAAAATCCAATGATCAGATTATAAAAACCCTTGAAGAATTCAATGAAATAAGTCGGTTTATACTTCTGGTTTAAGGGCAGAAAAATTCTGAAGACATTATACTAGGCAAACAATCGTTTCCAGAGATAAAGGCAATGTTATTTAATTTGCTGATCGTTCACTTCTTCGTTTCAGAATGTTGACATTTTCAGTCGTGAATATTCACAGCGTATTAACAAAGGTTAACTCAGTTTAATCGACAATTTCATGCTTCTGAGACTTGGAATCGTCTCAGGTTATAACGGAAACTGCACCAAACCGAAAAAATGATTTGGCCTCTATCGGCAGTCAAATTTTCTGCAATTCACCATGTATTCAAGCGTCAAACAGCTGGCTTTGTTTTTAACCATATATGCGCTGCAGACTATTTGAGTATATTTGGAGTTTGATTTCTATATAATTGTGCTGTGTTTTTTTATCGGCTTCTATAATGCCTTTTCATTGTTTTTTTTGTGAAGAAGGTAATTTATCATTTACACAATGTATTTGAATCTTTAGCAAATGTTTTTCTTTTTGGCAAAGAAAATCTAAGGCGGTTTTAATGGCTAGCCAAGTGAACCAAATGTGTCAGTTATACTTTTATTCCATTACATCGTTCCACACTGTTCTTTGATAGAGGTAGCACCGTGGTTTAGTTGTTTGAGAGTTGGTCTGCTGTTCGTTTCACTGTACCCGGCATTGGTTCGAATCGCCTTGTAGACATTAGGTGCATAATAGAAGTTTTCCGAAGGTTGCAAAGATCGCGGGGTGTTTGTTTTAACGAGTTTTTTTTCCGTGCGCAAGCAAGGCAATGTCGTCAAATAAGCGAAGCACCCTTGAGTACGACCCTATCCACCTTATTATAAAAAAAAACAATTATTGGTTCATTGTATGACAAAACACCCTCAAACAGAAACAATTCGATTGGGAGCTGCTCTCGTACATTAGTAGATAATGACGTGTTTTGAAAATGTATTCCGTAACCGTTTGTTTAGCTTCAGTTAATATACATAGAATGCAACATTACATCCTTTCAGTACGAAGCAATAGAGGGAAATATATTTTTTTACAACAAAACAAAGTTTACTTTAGAGTAAACCTGCCTTCATTTGAGTAAAATGACTTTTGTTAAAACCTACAATAAATTGTTCTATCAATCATGATTGGAATGACTCTTTATCAATTTTCAACAAATTCAAATCTGTCAGTTTATGTCATTATTTATTTTGATGCCGTTTTATTTCAGCGAATAGGTGTTACTCAAATACAGAGGCTGCTGGCGTATCTGTCCGCCTAAATATTCTAAACTTAGCAGAATTTTTCAGGAAGAACTTTGCCAAGTTCACCACAATTCAATTTACTTAACATGGCGAGTTCTTTTATTAGTTTGTTTTTGATGCGAAGTTGTTCCTGGAAGCGTAATAATTATATATGATTTTACAGAATCTCAGATAGATTTTGGCAATCGTCGATGGCACTTTAGGTATAACGTCATTTCATCGTGGCACGGAGTCAATATGTTTAAGTGTGTTTTCCTTGGCCGATAGAGCCTCGACGTATTGTTGCTTTGAGTCCCTTGGCAGTCTGTGAAAAATGGCAACCTAGCTGGGAGTGTAGAGGCTTTACGCTGAGATGCCCTAAGATAAACGCTTCTGGCGACTCGCTTTGTTCGCAAAGTTTGAATAAAGGTGTCCTTCCTATCGACATCTCTTGTCTCGCTCACGACTTATGCCTCTTGGTAAAGCCCTACTCACTAATATTCACGATAGACACTTAATGCCACGGATTATCCATGTGTTGTTATTTGGCACGTTTCTGTCACTTTTCAGTCTGATAAGTCTGAAACCGGGTCCAAATGTTGTTAGTCTTGGGCAGATGTCGACATTTTTTTTATACAGAAAGAGGTTAAAAAGATAAAATGGTTTAACACGCAGAGTTGGAGAAAAATAACAATAAGAAAGACATATGAATATCAAATTTGTTTATTGATATAGCATTTTTTCGTCCAGATAAATTTAATTAACAAATTTTATTTAATTTTTCTTCAAAAAGTAACATAACAATTGATTGATCCATGTAGTGTAGTCCATTCACTAGTAGAATAAGACTAACATTTTTCACAGGATACATTTTATATATTTTTAGAACTGCCTCGAAGAGATTGTTCCTTCATAAATGATTTACAAAATAATAATCAACACTATTACATCAATTTTGCTATTATCCTTACTAAGATATACACAACGGTACGCTATCTTTGTAAAACATGTACGCGAATATTAATTTTTTTCCTGCCAGTCAAATATTTTTTTCTTTCTGGAAATTGTGTTCTTGCACATGTATATCTTGAAGAACTGAGAAAAAAACGACAGGAAGCAGACGCACAGTTTTAACCAACCGTCACTGATTTGCGCATGTCTGTTGTTTAAGTAATGTGCATGTCATCGTCGAAGAAACAGCTTTAACATTTATGACTATGGCAGTTCTGTCAATACAAGATGACCTATGGATAAAAAAGATTCGATAAATCCACATGGAAAACGCCATTAGTCCGCCATGGTAGGGCTAACATGTCAAGGGTCAAAGTCCAATCTCGCAAAAATCCGCGAGACTTTAAGTTTGATTGAGAAGTACATGATAAAATCTTGACTCGGCGATGAAATGAACCGAAATTAGTCCGTCTCTCCGATTGCAGCGATAATAGCGAAAACTGTTCGAAATAACTTCGCGAAATGGCGAAACTGGCTCTGGGTGAAATTGTTTTTCTCCCCACTTGCCAACCCACGAGACAGTCTGGAATTAGCAGTTCGCGTCAAAATCGCGCATACAATAATTACTACGTCAAAACCGATCACAGAACAAGCGATGATTGCAACAGATAACACAACACATAAAGAAAATTGCCGCTTTTTTCTCGACATATAATCCGATAAGCTTATGGCAAAGTCATTCACAGGAAAATCGGAATTGTTTCCATCGAAAAGTTGCGAATGATGCGTGAACCTTTTGCCCATTGTCTGTTTTCACCACATTGGACACTGTCTACCAATGGATACTTTGCTCGTTAATTAAGAAATGGATAACTCTTCAACGACGCAGACAGAAATGGAACATTAACTAAGAAACTTTATAGTGTTCGATAAATTTGAACGATATCGCAAGTCCATAAAACTTAAAGAAAAACTGCATGGCAAAGAAAATACACTTTGCACTCCCCTAAATTGTTGTCAATATGCTTCCGTAGGACGATCGAGAAAGTCATCAAAGGAACACAGGAATTTGAAAATCCAATACAGATTACGACAAAAGATAAAATTTGAGAAAAAAACACAATACAAAAAGTACTACAAACCGAAACAAAATAAACAGAATTGATAACTATGCAAGATAACGACAATCTTGAACAAGTTATGTTGATAGTATTTTCGTTACGTTCCCAGCCTGCAAAAAATGTAAAATTTTCAGAACTGAAAACAAAAAGCTTTTTAGCCTCCCAAAAAAAGAAACTACAGTTAATGGCCACTTTCTAAAGGACACAAAAGCCAATCTTTCAAGTTATGTTTCTGATCACAGCGCCACAATCACTCGCAGTACAAGTTTTGGCCTGAGGTGTTTTTTTTTTTTATAAACATTTTATATAACACTAGAACATTACAAACCGAGGACATTTTCATTTTTTACAAAATGGCGCACTACATTAAGATATCGCACAATAATTTTCCTATCCAGAATAAAAGGACGTAATGTTGGCTTTCCATTTTTTGTTTATATGTCGTACGACATTTTAAGAAAAGTGCAGATAGTCTATAGTAAAGATACTGTTCGGTGCAGCAAATGCAAATATCCGGGGGAGTCATCTATTATATGCTTGGCCAAAATTACTGTTTTATTTGCTTGTCAGAATTTCGCTAATAGTTTTGGAACAATAGTTAAAAACATAATTTCGGTGGAAGAAAGTGTCGATTTTGATACAACGAGTATAATTAGGGTCCGACTCCATCCAATACACATTAGCCATAAATCGTTCCTTTCACGCAATGCGCTCTTTCTCCATCGCGAACTCTGACCTCTGAAACAGCTAAGGTCGTTGCCATTAGTGATGATCTCTTTCATTTTAGATTTGCTGATTAGTAGACCAATTGTAAACTCTGATCTTGGAGTCGTGGTGTCTGCAACATGACGGGAACTATACAGTAAATTATTCCGAACGAATTATCAGTCTCAATACAGGAAACACAGTTTAAAACAACACGAACCACCATTGGTCATATAGTCGAAGAGAGTGAAGTGTAGCTCAATGGTACATAAACCGAGTTGATGAAAATAGAATCCAAATTTCAAATTATTATATACTGAGTCACAAGTGACTTTGTGTAGTAAGCCAAAATGTGTTTTCCTTCTCACGCATATAGATTTATAAAATGCAGCTGTTATTTGTCATATATTAATATACGTTTTCGATAGACTCGTGGGAGCTCTTCGGCGTCAGAAGTTAGATAATGCCATCAGGATTGCAAAAAGGCTGCCAAGTGACCTTTCATTTTAAGATGTCGACAAATTTCTATCCAGTTTGGCTCCCACTCTAAAGTGTCAATTTGAGGTAGGTTTCGAATGCTGTATCGCGAGATTCTACTCTAATGCTCTATCCAACTACCGCAAAGCCCAACCTTTTCTTTACTTTGAAGCTTGAGAAACCTGCTAAGGAGCTAAAAGGATCGAAATGTTATCTCTACAGTATTGTAACAGTCTGAGAAGCTGTCGGGCAGATTTGCCCTCACTGCTAATAAATAACTCTTTTATTAGAGAGTTGGTTAGAAGACCGTCTGATAGATGCAGTCTGTTTTCCTTCAAGGATGTTCTCCGACGGGGGCAGACAGAAGACCAGCTATCTCTAATGTTGATGAAACTGAGCGGGGTGTTAATGTTACAAAATAAACTGTTACTGCTTCCAAAGCTTTTCTATATATTTGTTCTGCAAAATAAAGACATAATTAGTTGAAGTTATCACTTTACCGCAGACTCATCCAAAATATGTAAAAACCAAAAATTAAGCAAAAGTACATACATTTGGTGTATTATTAAATCATAAAATCTTCTTACAAAGATACGATAAACCCGAAATAGTGTTCGTTTATTCACTTAGAGTCCAAAAAAAAAACATGAAAATATACTACTATTATTTACAGTAGTAGACTGTGACGATTTTTGTGTTTACCGTGTTTGACATTTGTACTCAACACGAATAAAGATTCCGTGTTTTCAATGTGACCCCGGTGAAACAAGAACACAGATAAAGAAGGGTTGCTGTCGTCTTTACTTTCCTCCCCTAGACGATATGAACTGACAGGCACAACGGACTGTTTCTGGGTACTATCGCTGGTACGAGCCAGTTCGTGACACGCATGTCTATATACTTAACTTTATATTCAACAGGCCCCCATGACGTATAACAGAGCCGGAGTAAACCAAATCCCCCGGGTGAGTGGATTAAATCACGATGTTAATATTGGGGCCAACATTTTGTTTATACAAGGCAATAGACTAACTAGGCGTCTGGCGATTAAATAAAACATAATTAAATAAATCTTGTTCATACTTCATAATATGATTTAAACAAATATTCATTTGATGTATTTAAATAATTAAAACAAAGTCTAACGTACAGAGTAGGGCCGCGCCGTGGCTCAATTTGTTGAATGTTGGACTACTGAGTCCCCTTCGCTCTAACCGGAATAGGTTCGAATCCCACCTATTATTTAAGGTTTATAAGGGAAGTTTCCGCTAGCTGCAGAGATCGCGGGGTGGTTTTAACGATTTTCTTTACTGGTTTTCACCATTCTCCAGCAACGCAGTCGTCATAGAGAAGTGAAATACTCTGGACTATACGAGGTTAAATAAAAATAAATCAATCAATCAATAAATATTACGTGCCGATATCCATATTCTGTGGTCTTCTATAGAGCATAAACGGGTTTCATTACATGTGATAATTGTAGCGACCCTCCTGGAAGTCTTATTATTCGCCCAGACATTTTAATGACTCTATATCATTAACAAGTCCCGTCAACCTATTTACCTACACACACAGGGTCAGACCCTCACTAAACACAGTGATATGATAATCAGACTTATGTTGTGGGGCCATTGTTGATGGCTGATAACGCTGCCAAAAATTAATTTGGTATAGTATTGGTGACAGTGAGGACAACAAGTGATTCGATTAACAAGATTATAATGAATATATTAAAAGTTCTGCATGCCTCCACCGGGAGTCGATCCCATGGCTCCGGCTATCAGGGCCAGCTCTCTACCGACACAGTCGCTCACGCCAGAAAGACCACAAATTTTCATCCAAGCCAACGCTGCAAATCTTTATTTTCCGGGAACGACTGGTTCAAGGATTTTCAAAGAAAAAAAGATTGAGTTTTGAAAAAATTATGAAGAAAAAAGAAGCTGCATTTTGTGAATGAAAAAGGTATAATTAACAAATCCATGGACTTTCGTTTAATTAATTGGTGTTGTACCAATAATAAACTATGCTGTAGGGGTATGGGCGTATGATAAAAACACACTCCAGTGTTGTAGATTTTTTTTTAACAGAGCACAGAGATACTTTCTCGGTGTCCATAAATTTACACCTCTAGATGCTATTCATGGCGATGTGGGATGGCTATCTCTTGATATGCTCAGAAAAATCGAAGTAATTCGTTTATGGAATCGCATGATATCCAAAGAGGAGTCCAGAGTAACACAAATGACATTAATGGAGGATATACATAATAAAGGAAAATGGAGCACTTTTGTGAAGGATATATTATTATACGAGGCCGGTATGGGGATCTCGACAAAGCCAACACTTAGGGCCTATATAAAATTTAAACATGAATTGAAAACAGAAAAATACCTCCTGTATAATATATCTCGCTTTGAACGCTCTGTGGTTGCCAAGTTTAGTTAGTTAGTTAATCATTTTGATTGGCGGCTCCATTCAGGGAATGATGTGCGCCATGATTTGCCCAGTTTAGATGTGGAGCTCTACCTTTACGTGTTGAAGTTGGTAGATATAGACAAGAAAAGCTTGAAGATAGAATTTGCCTTCTTTGTGATCTAAATACTGTTGAGGATGAAATCCACTTTATTTTTAATTGTACTTTCTATGAGACAGAAAGAACTAATCTATTAGCTAAC
>JAVFBZ010021783.1:9640-29475 GCA_032466195.1 Katharina tunicata
AAGACTTGAGTATACTGACCTTTGATAAACCAGAAAACTAAGTATATAGGCATCTGAAGACTTGAGTATACTGACCTGATAAACCAGAAAACTAAGTATATAGGCATCTGAAGATTTGAGTATACTGACCTGATAAACCAGAAAACTAAGAATATAGGCATCTGAAGACTTGAGTATACTGACCTGATAAACCAGAAAACTAAGAATATAGGCATCTGAAGACTTGAGTATACTGACCTGATAAACCTGAAAACTAAGTATATAGGCACCTGAAGACTTGAGTATACTGACCTGATAAACCAGAAACTTGGGGCCGAGGTTGTAAAAACTGTGCACAAAATCTTGAGTATGGCCATAGTTGTGCTCCAAATTTGTGGTTATAAATCGTGTTGAGAACGCACTCAAATGAGTACAAATTCAACGTCGAATTGAGCCGCTTGATCACGCTTTTGTAAACATCTTCAGTATATGAGATAGAATGACGTTACATTGTTTTTGTTGACTGCTTTGAAAGCTTTTTTGCATGTCATGATAAAAACAAGTTTGGCTCAAATTTGAGCCAAACTTTAGTTAGCATTTTTCACTAACCGGTTAACCGTTTAAACTATTCGTCGGTTAACCCTTTGCATGTTGTTGTAAATCACTCTAAAGACTTCATGGCGATGTGGTTCACACAGAAGTAACATTAGTAATTTTCCGTATATAGCATTATCATATTTTTTTTATATTTCAAAAACAAAACAAGAAAAAAAAAAAAAAAAGGTTTGGTTCATTTTCTTTATTAGCATTATTTCATGTATTCTTTGCGATGTGCTTAAAATCTTTCAAAAAACTTAACTGAAAGACGTTAGAGCAAGGGATGTCATTCTGGTGATAACCCATTTCAGCCAATCAGTGTGAGTCTATGTTGACCTTCGCCATCTGCTCTTGAATTGATCTTGATTTTTGCTCAACACATACAAATACAAAATAGGTTTGAAAATAGAGTTTATTTACTTATAATCTGTCACACGGACTATGTCTTAGAGTAGTAAATATTTAATGTCAACAATTAACAGCTTGTGTATAGCACTGCTAGGTCGAGCTTTATGCCTGAACTCTGTAGCGGATCTGCTATGATCCCAAGTCCACAGTTTTGGTTTGGTTGACCGATTGGTGATTTTCGTAACCGGTTAACCGTCCCCAAAGAGCTGTTGCGGTTAATCGGTTTACCGTTTCAGCTCTACAAATTAGAACACTAATTTTCAAACTGGACATCTGATACACTAGAAACCTGAGTATACAGACACCTGTATATACCAGAAACCTGAGTGTAATGACTTTCAATAGAGAAACCTGAGTATACTGTCTTCTGATAAACAAGAAACCTGAGTATACTGACCCGATAAACCAGAAACCAGAGTATAATGACCGTTAATAGAGAAACCTGAGTATACTTACCCAATGAACCAGAAACCTGAGTATACTGACCATCATTCATGATATACGTGTATATATAGTTTCCATGGTGTATTTTTTGACTGCAACTGCCTGGAAAGTTTGCACATATACCATATTAAACCTTGTTAATTGTATTGCAGGATACTTCTGTCGCTGCTTGATGAAGATGGAATGTGGCCGTGTAATAAACAGGACTTTAGATTGTACTGGAAACAACTTAGCGCATTAGGGTATCAACCCAGCAAGGTGTATCTTACGTTAGTGTCATCAATAGGACTTGAGATTGAGGATGAACAACAGGTAGGCTGAAGATTTTGTGGGACTATAAAACTCTAAAGTTATGATTATTATGGCAAAATAAAGATCATAAAATTTAACATGTAGATGAGTAGGCTATATGTATTATTCGGAGACCTACTACTGTTGTACTATGAAGTAGACTCTAACTTGATTAGGGTGTCAAGTAAAACAAGGCCCAAACTTTAACTTCTAGGGTTGTGTAAACTAACATAAATCCTACCCCCAAACTAACCAAAACCATAAACTGAAATGCACACATGCTAACCTAAACCTATAACCTAACCCTTAATCAATCCTTCAACCTAAACCTAACTCTAACCCAAAACCTAACCCTTAATCAAATCCTTCAACCTAAACCTAACTCTAACCCAAAACCTAACCCTTAATCAATCCTTCAACCTAAACCTAACTCTAACCCAAAACCTAAACCGAAACTAGGTATGCCATATATTAAAAGATGGTCTCCCGGTTACTTTAACTGTCAAATGCTCAAAATTTGTGATTTTCTTTAATTGCAAATTCACAAACCTAGAGAAGATGCGGTATAATTATTTGAATTAGCAGATTGTTAACATGAATGATAAATTTTCACTACATTATTTCAAACAGTTGTGTTTTGACAATCAATTGTAAATACAATATTTTGTGGGTTTGACCTCAACTCTTTAGTCTATACTCATTCCATGAATGGGGTCAGAGTGGAGTATCACCTTCAATAGTTGCAATTCTAATAGGTAAAGTTTGATTTATTTTACCTCCTGCTTTTAAATGTATGGCTACACCCTGTAATAACTTCACAGTAGAAACTGTTTTCATCCCTCATAGTGTCCTTTTTGGGACTCGAGTCTACCTTTGGTTTTGTTATTTAACACCTGTATGTGGGGAGGCTCACGCTAGTTCCATGGCTGTGCAGAGCCTCAAACAATTGAGCGTTGACCATTGAATCCCCTTCCATGTAGCAGTTATAGGTTCAAGCAGGCTGATCAAATGTAGACCTGTATGTAACAAATGTTTCTAGTGGTTGACGAGACCGCAGTAGTATTTTCGGGTAGGAGGTTTCTTCCCGGGTTTACACCAAAACACTGACAGTTGAGACATCATATGAGTGATTTTCAGTACACAGTTCAACACCTAGTTAATAAATCCATAAAACTTTCCAGCATGTGTCATACTGTTAATATTTTCATATACTGTCTGATACTCCATTGCTGAACATCACATATAACAGACACAGATTTCACATTTTTCTCACATGATATTACGTACCTGGAGGGCAGAGTTGATTACTAGGTTGACTGTTACATGTAGCTATCAGGTACATTGTTTTATACGAGAATGTTCATTTAATGCTTGTTTTTACACGCACTTCACATATTCCACTTCGACCACACAAAAACATCTTTAATTAAAAAGGTGAAAGCTAAATGTTCTACTTATTTAATATATAGGTCTAGGAAAGACCATTCATTTATGGGAAACCACCTTATCAGCTGACCAATGAGCTGAGTTTATCGTGTCATATAAACATGTCAACAAAAGCTTCCTCTAATTATAAGCTACTTTGGCATAGACCCTTACCTCTCTGTACTGTCAGAACAGAGAAAATAAATAAAACTCAACTAAATATCATGCTTTTATATCTTTTATTTTTTCAGAGTTTTGATGATAGCCTATCAATAAGAAGCGTGTCGCCCATGGAAGGAAGACCACCTACGGTGACCCCTAGAATACAAATCAACACTGTTCCGACAGCAGAGTCATACTCCAACAAAGAGGTAAAATATTAAAATGTTTATACCACATGTCAGCCCAAGCCGGCTAAGTTTTTATGAGACATGATGTGAATGTTCAGCCCGTCTTCTCATCTAGTCTACATGGAAGAAGTTAATTGGTAGGTTCATGTTACACTGTCTCAATCTCCTTCAACAGAGTCCTAGCAATGTTTCTATGACCTCAGGCAACACTGAAAGAGCATTGCAACTACCCATGATTATTTTCCAGATATAGTGCATTGGTGACCTTGACAGCAGTGTAAGATCAATGACCCTTCTCAAGATTTCATTTTAGTCTGAGTGAACATGTCCAACTTGTTGTGATTGCATCCAACTAGATCCAACTGTCGAAACGATCTAAACAACCCAATTTTTAAGAATTCAATTGACATAGCCTAGCCAACAATGTTTGTTCTTTCTTTGTCCTCTACTCAGCCTTGCCAGTTTAAAAAAAACATGTGTAAGATTCCTGTGTGTTGAACTTAAAACTTTTAGCATTGCATCTTTCTGGGGTATTTTTATTTTTTTCTTCAATAAAGGGTAGTTGGAGACGTCAACCCTTTTTGTTTGTAGTGTCTGAGATCCAAACCATTCTTTTATGGCGCCTGGTTATGTGTTCTTATGTGGCCCTGTTTTTGTAATAATGGGGTATCAGGAAGTTGATTTGTCTTGGCATCCTCTCTTGCTTCCTGTCCTTGTCCAGTGGTCATGGTGGTGTCCTACAGGGGGATTGTGGGAGTTTCATGATGATCTGGTGCTCTCAGAGCTAATGGGCATCACAAAGCTGTTCTGTTTTATTGTGCTTGTCCAGTCTTTGATGTTGCTGCTCAAACCAAGAGTGGTTTCCTATACCTGTTTGGCTAGACCTCGGTCTCAAGTTATAGGTTAAATACCCCTGAAGAAGACATTTAATGCCAAGCAATCAATCAATATCAATGTGTGGTGTCCTTTGTGACCAGTGGCATATACGATGATTTCTTTCACTGTTTTTGCTGACATATGCCATCAGATGGATGAGAGACCTCAATCATGGAGTAAAAGCCCATGTAAACAACAACAATAAAACATCTACCCTTTACTCAAGAATTCCCTAGAAATGGAAGTTGTTCTGTTTAGCTTATTTAATAGTGCATTTTCTGATCTTCTCTGAACTATGAATGTTGTTTTGGGCAGCTTGCAGTTGAAGAGAAACCAGCCCTTACTCAGAATGGAAGGCCACAAACAAGCAGAATGTCTCAGATGAAATTGCTGACCACTGAAAAATTACCACAACCAGACGCCACCCTTATAACAAACATACAAAAAATACTTGGTATGTACATTCTATTTTCCTTTATTTTACGCGAAGTTTGACATTTGTCTGCACAAAACAGCTATTAGTCATTTTACATGGAGTATGAATTAAAGAAAATTTGTGGTTGTGGTGGCCGTAGGGTTGGGGTAATGAAGTTCTTGAGTTAAGTGATTCCAGGAACTAGGTTTATGTGTATTGTCTTGCACTGTTATTTTCCTGACCAATTTCCTTTTTCACACATGGTAATGGGTCCTGTGATATTCTAGCACCTTAACAACTTTTTGTTGCCAGATATATACTGTCCTACTGTTGCACATTTGCTCTCATACATGTCATACTGGGCTGGCAGATTACTAACATTTCATACAACTTTACACAATTTGAAAGCAAAGACATGAAGCATCATTTTGGGAGTTTAGTAGATCTCATGAAAAAAAACTCTATCTCCTCAATGTCTTAACTGTTTAAGACATATTTTCTGCTCCTTCTCTCTTAGAATGTTTCAGTATTTCTCTGTTATTACTGTCTGTTCATATGCTTTACTGTATTAAAAACAGAATATAAATTTATTGTCATTCACTAAACAAAGTGATCTTAGCATACATTGAACGTAAGTAACATAAAGAACAGCACTGAAGGATTAGTGTCATCATGGCAATTATGTTCCTCTAAGGCATCCGATTTTTGGTATGCAGAGACTGAAAGTGCGTGGAGGCATACGGTTCCGCATACGGAAAATTTACCGATCGCTACATGATCCGGTCGAAGATTGCCGTATCCGTATACGCATCCGTACAAATGGAAACACTCTCTATATTAACAGTTTGCGCGATTTTTTCCCTATCCGCATCCATACAAATGGAAACGCCGCTTAAGATTGCATTGTGAAAGGAATTCCTAGCACGTCTGTATTCAGTGAGGCAAACTAAGATCTGAAGTCCAGAAGGACCTGCTGTACATCTTTGTCTGACTCATTTACTCATTCAATAGATACATGTATATATTATTACAAAGTTGTTTGACTTGCAGATAATTATAAACTTGATGAAGACATGATATCCAGATTGACGTTGGCTGTCGGTGACTTCCTTGTAGAACAAGGGGAGACAAATGCTGCTGAGAAAATCCTAGAGGCTTTATATGAAAAGATGAGCTCTGTAAGAATTGTTGGCAATATTTTTTATTATTAGTTTTATTTATTTATTTTTCATTTTCATGAAGTGAATGCTGATTGTATTTTTTCTTCCATTTATGATTAAATAAGATGTTGCTGTGTTACATGTAATATTAAGTGCGAATACCAGACTAGATCTGTACAACCTTTATAGGAAATCATATGAAAAAAGCAACAAATTATTGAGAACACAATTAAAAAAAATATAGAATTTACTTAGAAAAAGTTAGGCACCACATTGTGCTTTTTGCAATGCAACACATTTGATGTTTCTGCAATGAATACTTTTTGAAAAAGAAGCTTTTGAAATATTGATCTGAATTTGTCCTTAAAAAGGCAGGTAAAGTTTAAAAGTAAGGTAATCTGGAATGACTGGTGTTTGAATTTTTTTACACTGGGGCAGCCAATGGTTCATCTGAAATGAGTATAACTCATACGATAGAATACACTATGACCCGACTAACTTCATTCAGTCTAATCTTTACAATGAGAAAAGGGGGCAAGAACTAGTGCAAGAATCTATTTAATCACCTCACACCTTCTAAACAGTTTGATATCAACCACTTGAACAAACTTATGGAAAACTAATCACAAAATTAATTTTTCCACTAGCATAAAGCTTGAATACTTATCGTTCAATCTAAGTAATTAAAAAAAATCTAAATTTTGAGCAAAAGAAGTCCAGCATACCAAAAGTAATTGACCCCCTTTCCAGCTTATGGACTTTAGGTGAAAATATTTTCTGTTTTTACTTGTACAGGTTCCTACTTTAAACAAAGATGATCAGTTATTATTGAGTCGTGTGGAGGAGAGGTTGGGTGGTATGTGTATAGAGAAGGGGGACCGAGAACTGGGGGAGACATGGTACAGGACTGCTACTAAAACTCTTACAGACATCCATCACTTTGAAAACACTTCAGAGTTTGGTCAGTCTGTTCTTTATTTGAAAGGCAAGACGTTCAACACGTTCAGAGTTTCAGCATATGTATAAACTGCGTTTCACAAAAATTCACATTTACCTGTAATTCATAAATGTCTTTATAAATGTTGAATTTTCCAGTAAAAATAACACTATTGATCTTATCCTACTAAATGTATGTCATGCAAATTATGATTGTCTTGTCATTGCTTGTCATTGTTTTTTTTGGCCTATGATTCACAAGGGTGGTGTCTCTAACTCTACCAAGACACCATTTTCTAAGTGCTCTATAACCTGATGTCCCATAAAGTTTACTAGCGTATTGTGATTTGCAATATCTTGAGTTGCTCCCCTTGTTGGGAATAAATAAACAGAAAGTTGGATATAATCAATATGGTCATTCAGCTAAAACTTATTCAGCACTTTAATAGACAACTTTTCAATGTGCATGTGTATAATTGCAGGTAAATTGTTACTTCACCATGGTGACATGATGATTAAGGACGGGTTTGACGAAGATGCTGATGAGTTTTACCTGGAGGCCCAGAATTGTTTACAGGTGTGCCAGGACGTGCCTTCTAAAGCATTGGTGCTCTATAAATTAGGAAAACTCAGGTGAGAATCGGTTTTCCATTTAACTTAGGTCAACTCAGGTGAGAACTGGTACTCTGTAAACAAAGTCAACTCCGGAGAGAATTGGTTCTCTATCAGATACACTAATAAAACTAGTGCTCTGTAAAATAGGTCAACTTGGGTTGGAATTGGTGAACTTTTTCAACCAATAGGTGACAAGCAAAAAGACAAAGTCAAATACAACTTGATGCTCTATGGAATTGCCATTAATCACCAATCAAACAAACAATCTATGAAATTGTTCGATGTATAAATTGGATCCCTCTAAACGAGGTTAAAAATATCATGATCAGTACTAACATAAGCTCAATTAAGGTAATAATGATTATTTAAATTTGTTATTTAATGAAATAGTTCATTTATTTAGTGGTTAACTCTTAACCTGGACTTATTTATAAAGGTGTATGTATTTTGTGTCATGTATTCCTGTCTAATGTTGACTGCTGTTCTTCATAGTTGTATAGGCTCTGTAAGTCTCGTTCGCTTCTGCTTTACTACCGGGTACTTCCTCTGCTTCACTTTAAGGACCTGACGAGATAATGATCACCTTTTTAACTTTTCATTTGATGTAATATCTAAATAACAAAAATTGCATGTACCCAGAACTGGAAAAAATCTTGTGAAATATCTTGAATGAGGCTACTAACAGGCCCTATTGTTGCTGATTCTTTAGTGAAAAAATGGTTGAATCCATTCATTTATTTATTTGTTTGTCCATTCATTCTGTTGATCATTTGTCCTTTTTTCTTTTTATTCATGTGTTAATGCTTTGTTCATTTTCTTTTTGTACTATCCTAAACCTATCTTCTAGTCTCTTTTCGTTGTTTGTTATGTTCTTGTGATTGTTTGTTGCATTCCTTAATTGTTTTTTTTTATAAATTTAATTATCCCCTTATCACTTCAATAACTATAATAATGTACTTCTGGTTTCTCCGTACAGAATCTTGCAAGGTAATTACAGCGAGTCTGATAAGTATTTGAGGGAGTGTTTGATACAGAGGGAACAATGGTTTGGTCAGGCGCACCCACTAGTGGCTGAAACACTATACCTACTGGCTCAAATAATCTCCACACAGGACAACAAAGCAGGGCAAGTACAATATACTTTTTTAAAATATATTTTCAAGTTTATTTACTAGTTTGTTTGATCCTTAACTGACAGTATAAGCTTCAAATGGATAACTATTATTTGTATCAGCCCTCATAGAGCAGCTGGGGTGGTTTCCTTCTAGAACAGCCAGGGTAGTTTCCTCAATGAGCAGCTAGGGTGATTTCCTCCTAGACCAACTAAGGTAGTTTTCTTATAGAGCAGCTAAGGGGGTTCCTTCTAGAGCAGCTAGGGGGGATTGCACCTAGAGCAGCTTAGGTGGTTCCCCCTGGGAGCAGTTTGAACGATTCCTCAGTGATTGGTTTGTGTGTGGTATCCTCCTGGAGTAGCTAGGGAGGTTTCTTCCGGGAGCAGCTAGGGGGGACCTGCTAGAGCAGTTGGAGGGGGCCTCCTAGAACAGCTAGGGAGGTAACCTTCAAGAGCAGCTAGGAACTTTGCATGGCTTCCCCCACTGAAAAACAGGGACTGAAGGCAGCATGTAAATGAAAGAATCTGTTGGAATGTTTTCTCATGTAGAGATTAGATGGTTCTGTTTGAATTTTATGCTGTATTTTACAGGTACAATAAACTGTTAGGGGAGACGTTACTGAGACGTACATTGGTAATTCAGGAGAAGTGCTTAGGATTGAATCATCCAACTGTAGCAACGACATTACTCTCTCTTGGTAAGAACTGCGAGTACAGTACAAAGTGACAGTCGCACAAATCCTATATTTTTGAGAATTGTCCTAGTTCTGTATACTTTTTGCGTTTAAAACATGTTGTGCACAACATATAAACAATACGGTCAGTTAATGAGACTATTCTCTTAACAACAGCAAACACATAGTCCTAAAATAGGTAGGGGCTGCTCTGTTGCTTTGGGTGAGCATTGAACTTCAAGACCCCATCGATTTAACCGGATTTAGTTTGATTTACCCTGTATCCTTAAGTATATAAGGGAAGTTTTTTGGTGGCTGGGGTGTTCACGGGGTGGTTTTTATGAGGTTTCTTCTCGGTTTTCCATCATACACCAACAACACAGTCTTCATATAGGTGATATACCATTGATTAAGACGTTAAACATCAATCAAACAAATAAATAAATAAATTTTCAAATAGGTGAAATACTCTTATGTCTTACCTATGACATAAAACAGGTATTTTTTTTTTTTTTTTCATTTTAATCATTAGTTACCAGATACATTTTTTATTCAATTACCAACCAATTGGGAATATCTTTATTTTATTTTTAGGCAAACTTCTGCAGCAGAATGCCGGTCTCTCAATGAAAAGAGAATCTGTAGAGTTCTTGAAACGGGCTCTGGACATCAGGATTACTCAGTTTGGTAAATGTTAACTTTGAGAGACTTTGTTCAGTCAAAAAATTAGATTACAAAACTTGAAGTGGTTATCAGAAAAAAATCATATAAAAAAAAATCAGTGTTTGATTTTTATTTCGAGTTAAAACTTTGTATCAAATATGAATAATACTGTTTAAAGAAGATAACAAAAATTTAATACAACATCAACAGGAATTGATTTTTTAGCATGCCAGATACAGTATGTTGACATTATTTGAACTTGTTCTCCAAATTTTGACACTATGTCTTATTGTTTTGAGGTAGTTATTCTTTAAAATTACAACTTTCTTCATATATTGAAACTTATATTTCCCAGGGAGTACTCATCCAGGTACAAAAGAAGCCAGATTGTGTCTGTATGATGTTGAGGTTTCCTTGAAGTTAGGGCAGTATGCTTTTGGAAGTGCTAAGCCCTCAGATACAAGAACAGTGGAGAGACCATACAGCAGCCTGTCTTGGAGAGATCATGAACTCAAAGAAAAGCAGCGATCAACCTCTAAAACTACACTAGCTGCACCAGGATCGTCACTAGCAAGGGCAATCAGTACCAGAAGTCGTCCCCAATCTTCAGTACAAGATACCAGTAGACCAATGTCACGTTCCCGGAAGAGCCCAACAATCAACAGACAAAGTTCTTATGATGTCAAGGCAAGATCTATTACACTCCCTCCAACAACCCAAGAAAGGCCCAAGTCCTGCTTGCTGAAGAGGGAGATAGTATCACAGCCCTTAGGGCCATCTTATGAAGGTACTATTAGGAACACATCTCATGGAAGGGCATTGCCAAGCAAAACTGCTGTCACATTCCCAGACCAAGATAAAGATGTGACCGTGCAGACTATATCAAGGAGACAAATAGGATTGCTGCCTGCCGCCACATCACTGACAAAACCTGTTGTGGGCTTCCGTGGAAGTGTTGAAAGTTTGTTAGCCCCTGCACCATCCAAACAATCCATTGCTGTAGATATAAGTGTTGAAGATGATGATAGCACAGTTTCTTCAGGATTCCATGGAACAAGGTCTACGACTGGTGTCAGGCCATACATTCGTCCTGGCAGCGGACCAGCTAGACTTTACCACCGATTCAATAATGCTCAATTCAAGGCACATGCTCCAGGAAGGTCTTCTTCAGCAGTTGAACCTAGGGGTCAAATTTCAACATCCAATTTATTACATTTCTCAGTGCTTTCACCCAACCGTTTGGCTTTGTCTGCGAAGTCTTCAAAAAGTCAGTTTTCTGCCATTAACAAGAGTGATGTATATTCTTTAGGTGGGCCAAAGAGTTCCTTAGATAGTCTGTTAGAAGGTGCTAAGATACGAGAGGTTCTTCAGCGGAAGTCACATCATAAGTCAGCTTGGTATCATGTTCCCGGCCGGTACATTACACCTGCTGAACTTCTCGCAAGAAAACGTTCTCAGAACAGACCAGGCTCATCACTTCTCAAAATGGCTGACAAAGCTGAAATGGAAAAGTCCAGTGAGAAATTCTGTGGAGAAGATGTGATGAAGCTTGATGACATAGAGGCAGAGCTTAGCCAGATGTCCAGAGACCAGGGCGATGTGTCCATTCATCCCTCTCATGTTAAGTTTACAGAAGCTGTGATTGTTGGCTAAATCAACCGTTTGAAGAATGTCTTCGTTAGGATCTAACAACCAGACTTTTAATTTTAGCTAATTTAAGTCTTTAAATTTAAGTTATAATGTAAAGTATTTTATTGCCATTTAGATGCATTTTTCAAGTAGCTGTACTTGTTGGCTTAATCTACTGCTAGAAGATCATCCTTGGTTGAATCTGATAGTTGTAGCCAAGTTCCGTCCACCATTTCTCTCATAAAACTGAGGGAAGCAGTCTTTTTTTTTAAAAGTATTACTTTCAATAAATCTTTTCTGTCAGAATCTTTTATTTATAGTCAAGTTCTGGTTCCTCTTTAGACACTGTCATTTGACATCAAAAGTGCAAAATATGTGTAGTGTGACAAAAAGAATAACCAACTCGGAGCCTGTGTATTATGATGAATATCACTCTCGTCTTTTAATTTTTAAAAAATAACTCTCCTCCAGCTCGTGATTTTAATAAATAACAGACTTGAGTGATATTCATCGAAATGCACAGGTTCTTGTTGGGTAACCTCTTTGTAATCAATGGCTTTGGTGTGGAATTCTCAGGGGTGTGGAGTGAGAAATGCAACACTTAACTCATTCTGACCTCAGGGTAAATTCGCGACGTTGTGAAGATTGCTGCAAAGGGTGTTCCATTCGTTCTATGACATGGCAAGAAGAAACAACACAGCTATGTGCATCATCCTCGCCAATCCCAAATTTCCAATTTTTTACACGGAAATCAACCCAAACGTGTGAAAACGTGTCTAGTATTTGACTCCTGCTCATGTTTTTTGTTAAATTAGCACACTCAAGTGATATCCATTTTAATGCACAGACTCTCATTGTTTTACCTCAATTTAATATGGCAAAGTATGATTTAATCCTGTGTTATATCGTACAGCGGCAGTGAGCAATTTCGTCCATAGGCTGAATAAAGACATTGGATGGTTGTGTTTTTTCTTAGTTATACTATCTCACAAGGGAAAAGCCAGCACAATAATGGAATCTTCCAATGCCCTTTTCTTGAAATGTATATCACATGGCCTGTGGTGTCCATAACTAATATTTATTGCTTTTCTATTCAGAAGCGGGTGGTTGGCGGTAGCATCCTTTGCCCTGGTGCTCTCTCAGCTGTAAGGGGCATCAGCATCAGAAAGGCTGCACTGTATATTTTGTTTTGTGCTGTTTTTCACCTTGTTAATGTCCTGTGGTGTCTTGTGTGCTGAAGATGTCGTTAATGGTGGTTTCCTTCACCCATTCGGCTGGCAGCCGTCATACATGTATGAGTGAGTAACCTTAAGTACGGTACGCTGTAAAACCCCAATCAATCAAACAAAATCTGTTCGGAAAAGCTGAAAACTACCCTGTTTATTTCTCCATAACTCTGACTCTTCATAAATAGCATTGACACAAGTTCATCCACTAAGTTAAATATTCCTGATAAATGTATCCTACAATATTGCCTGACAAATCCTAGCATATATACCTTGTTTTTTCTAATGAAATTTTCTTGAAGATTACATAATTATCTTCTATTTCTGTTTTGTAAAATCTGTGATATAAAACTGACTATTTATCATTCTTATTATTGGTGATAAAGTATTTCATGATAAATATCCGACTGATTAACATGTACATGTTACCATTTATGTATTTTTTAAGTTTCAAGAAGGCCTATATTTATTATTAATGCAGATAGAATGTATTGTTTTCAATAGGTCACCTGTGTTAAAGTCTATTTTGTATTACTATTTTTGTATGTTGTATTTCATCGTACCTACCGTTGCCATAAATAGATAACAATTCAGTTATCTTGACTTCTCGTTTTCTTAATTAATGCCTTTCAGTTTTAAGATTCATAGGCTAAATAGTTTGTTCATTTCAACCAGGGGAGGTAATACTGGTAATAACAGCACTTTATTGTCTCCCCCGGTGAAGGTGGACTGAATACGCGGAGACGCATACAATTTAAAGGCGAATCTGCTCCTATGCTTAGACTTAACCTTTAATGTATTGAGTGACCTGTGTCCCGCAAGATAGATCCTTGAGACCTCGTCGGGACATTTTGAAGTACATGTAGTCTGGTAGCCTACCCTGCCACCAAATTCGTACATTTTACCTTAGTTTGTTTTGTTTGTTTGTTTGATTCGTGTTTAACATCGTACTCAAGAATATTACACCTATATGACGACTTATTAATTTGCGTTGCCGGTGTATTGTGGAAATTCTGGTAGAAACTTCGTAAAAATCACACCGCGAATTCCGCAGCCACCGGAAAACTTCCCTTATACAGCTAAGGTCCACTGGGAGGATCGAACCTATACAGTACATTGGAGGGGTTCCGTAGTCCAACGCTCAACCATGGGGCCATTTTACCTTAGTAATAATAATTGTAAGAGGTACGAGTCTAGGGAGCAGGGTACCACGCACTCGGAAGTCATCGAATGTACTACACACATCATCATATCAGACGTGATACGATAATCGTCATTTTAGCCGAAACTTTTTCACAGTCTGTAGGTAAAACTGTCAATGTAGATAGATTCCATGCAGAGTTTCCATTTGTTTACATTCAAAGCATAATCATAATGTACTCCTAAACTAAACATTGTGCAGCTAAAGCCATAAGAAATTCACTGGTTAACCCCCTTCTTGTTTATGTGTTAATTGTGCATACCTACGGCGGTAAAAGGGCCCTGGACTAAAGTCGGGAGGCGGGAAATCGGCATAGGGGCCTACTGGAGGAGAATTATCTGACCAGTTTCAGTTAAATTCCTAATTCCTTAAGACACGTTTAAGAATTCATCAAAATTGTTTCTGTTTAGACACCAAGGCGTTCGTAGAGTGCAAATATATTCAATTTCACATACGAAAATCCCATTAAAATTCAAAGTGTAAGAATTCATCAAAATTGTTTCTGTTTAGACACCAAGGCGTTCGTTGAGTGCAAATATATACAATTTCACACACGAAAATCCCATTAAAATTCAAAGTTTGATAAAATACATTACATTATCCTGACTTCCTTAAGCGCAGGAGAAATGTTATGAGAATATTGTGACACAGGCAAAACTATTTACTTTTTACTTTTCGGGTACACCGTTCAATATCTATTCAGACACGTTTTTAGACAGAAAGTATGTTATTACATATAATTCTAAATGCGACTGAAACAAGTTCCGACTAAACGTATGGGCTTTACATACTGCCAAACAAATGGAAGCCAACCCATATATTAAGGGTCAAACTGTGTTATGAATCCTTTATCCTTCTGTTACTTTATAAATAAAAAGACAGATTTAGTCTGGATCTTGAGAAACTACATACTTCAAAGTGGTGGCTACTGTGGATGTATATGGACAAGATTATTTTACGAAATACTATAATTTAGACTGAAAATATGGCATGACAAGAGGTAAGCTATAACCTCGAATGCTTATTTACTTTTTCGACGGAAAGATGTAGATTGGTGTTGTCAGATGCTGCCATTCTTTTGCCCAACACTTTTTAGCCAAGCAAAACGGCACTTGATCAAACAGACTGGGCACGCTTGACTTCTAATGGGACGTGATAGGGGCATTGAGGAACCAGTTTACATCCAAAACAATCACAGACCCCTGCTGTTTCCTTTGGCCTTGAAAAACAAGTATGTTCAAGCAATTTAATTAAATAATTCAATTCAAGGTCTACAGGCAAATACATTTCATTTCGAGTTTCCCTACATGCCTCGTTCAATTAGACAAAGAAGGGAAACCTGGATTTTTTTTATTGTAAGTCAGGTGTCTTTGAATTCCAAAAAGGGTCTACAGGGGTAGCTGATCAAAGGCATTGTGCAAAGTGACCATACGCAAAAAGGGTCGAAATATATTTTATTGAATGATGCGATTATTCACATTAGGTAAAACGAAAATATAATTTAAGCGAAACACGTGAATAACAGATAAAACATGATTCAACATAATCCTTACATAGGCTAATTATCGAGTACTTCATTCAATGAAAGATATTACAAGCCTGGACTTCATTTGTTCGCATTAAATAATCGGCAAATAACGATACTCTTAGAATTTCAACCATTGAAGCTTAATACTGAAGAACAAGGTGTCACCCATGCACACTGCATATAAAGTGTATAGGCGCTTACTTTCGATATCTCAAAACACACTTCTAGGATGTATTGTATCTATCTATGTTTCACGTATACTACACTACATAACTAGAGACGTTCGTGCTATCAAATTCAGAGTGGTAAACTTGATACATTTCACTTTTTACAGGGTATACGAGCGTTTTTAATCGCTCAGGACAAACTAGCATTTCAAGTCATTCTAGAGAAGTATTTGGTAGCGCTAGCTCTTGTGGGGACCCCTAGTATTTTGATTATACGACCAAGAAGATTTTCCAATTAATAAACTGGTGATATACACATTTTATTTTTGTTTGTATTTGTTTCGTCATTTTAATTAAAATTGATTTACACGCATCACACGTTTATGACTATATAATAATGCCAGACATATTACTGGGGACTGTTATTCCATAGTCACATGTGCACCAAGTGCTTAGAGGTTTCGGGGCAAGGCTAAACAAAACTGCCCATGCGAGGCTACCTTGGTATAAACAGGCCGAAGCCTGACAGAAAGTCCGTTGAAACTTTCTGACAGGATGTCAGGCAACTAGATGTCCTTGCCAAGGTTAGGCCTTCTGTCCAGTTATTTTCCATTGTATCTTAAATTGGCTCAACAAGCTGAACTACATTGGTTTTAATTACCAACATTTCGCAGGCAAAACCATACTTGAACATTATCAAAAATACCAAATATAAGTTGAGACTGAAGGCTACCAAAGGTATTCCCAACTATAGGAAGTCACATTGTTGGCAGAATAAATGTTGGCTGTATCACGCCATCATCAGTTGACAACCACACTAAACGTACGGGTATATACGTGTATATTGAAATTGATCATGGCACAATGTATCTAGGCCCTAAATACTGACATAGTTGACTTATTTTTAGTTTCTCTTATACTATATTAAACACAAAACTGATATGTGGAACTATAAGGGAACATTGTTTCATTCTTCATTCCCGAGAATATGCCAGACATAATCGAGGCTACAGGAAGCTCCAGTCAAATCCCCACCCCACTCCTCGGTAATATATCTAAAGTCTGGTGGGGTTCCGTTCACGATAAGGCATTATCATAGATATATATATATGAAATCCTATCTATATATCTTATCTTTGGAAAATATGTTGAATAAATTTCGACACAACCCAGTGTGTTGTTATGCAAATATTTACAGAACTTTATTGAATCGATATCAATAGAGAAATATTCAAACGGATTGAACTTTGGCTTGAAGGATAGCATGCATTTGTATATATTACAGAAGGCAATTTTGAATATTGTATACATGGCACATATACAGCCCTGCTAAGATTCGTGCATCTTCGATTACAAATTCGACAAATATTATTATGATCACTCAGAGAGTGTTATCCCCAAAACGACAAATACTCTTATATGATAACTTAGAGAGTGTTATCCCCAAAAATGGCATATACTCTTAACTGTTACTATCGGTAATGGCAGTGTAAAAAAGAGCATATTAATGCTGTCATAGCGCTGGAGGAATGATATCCTTTCTTTTGTTTTCTTAATTAAAACTATTTCCGTGTTATGAACCTTAACTGTAAGAATGGCGCGCAAGTTCTTGAAAGTGTGACTAGTATTCCTAAGAAAACATTCAAGATATAATCGAGGATATTGTTCCTCAGACGCCACTGTTAGCCTCCAAAGTCTTGCGTCATGGGTAATCTTTATTTTACCACTTTTACTTGGCTAGAGGTGCTGTGAGATCACTGCGGAGGCTGGGTACATGGACACCTAGGATCAACGTGCATGTCCTGAATAGGGAATGGGAATGTGGAATTCTTCCTCAAAAAGATGGATTCACGAATAGACTTTATTAAATCATTGATCGATTTGAAATATATAGCACCGTGACTTGTTTTTCGTGCGGTTGCTTTTCAAGTGTCTCCTAGGACTATCTCCAAACAACTGTATAAACATGCTAATGACTTTTTTTAAGGCTGTTACTAAAATGCGTTTCAGGTGTACAGTTAGGTGAAAAAATGGATTTCTGGTGTTTTGGAGCCAAACGGAAAAGACACGTTATAAAGGCCTAATCATTCTTTGATATTTGCGGATGTTTCTCAGAAAAAATCTGATCAACGAGATCTCCCGTATGTAGGTCTACACTGCCCGAGTAGCTCAGACCTTTGGTTTTTCTAATGTTTTAATCAGACAGCGTCTACAGAAATAAGTTTAAAAAAACTATCGTCTGGGCTCCACAGACTAATATCTATACGAAAGAACAAGACAAATCTCTGAGGACTCATGATGACATTTTGAAAGCCACCGGCTTCAGCTGATGGTTTCAGATACTATGGAAGGAGACCGACGACACTAGTGGTTTGTAAGTCATGTCTCATGAAGACATCCTATCTGAAATCTCGACTAATAATTGCATGCTGTGTGACTATCGGCCTGCTAGATGTACAGAACAAACTACATTCATCCAGACTGATTTTCTCGTTTTGTGTACAGAGTTGGTTACAGAGCAGGTTTACCCACTTTATACAGACCTGACGTCATAATAATAACAACCTGACTACTAATGATTTGAATTGATTGTTTCAGCTTTTGTTTCCTGCCATCAGAATAAAAATGTGGCCATTGCATCTCCAGACCGCCATCGGAATAACATGTAGCCATTACATCTTCAGACCGCCATCAGAATAAAAATGTGGCCATTGCATCTCCAGACCGCCATCAGAATAAGATGTGACCATTGCATCTCCAGACCGCCATCAGAATAAGATGTGACCATTGCATCTCCAGACCGCCATCAGAATAAAAATGTGACCATTGCATCTGCAGACCGCTATCAGAATAGCATGTGGCCATTACATCTCCAGACCGCCATTAGGAGGAATAAAAATGTGGCCATTGCATCTCCAGACCGCCATCAGAATAAAAATGTGATCATTGCATCTCCAGACCGCCTTCAGAATAACATGTGGCCATTACATCTCCAGACCGCCATCAGAATAACATGTGGCCATTACATCTCCAGACCGCCTCAGAATAACATGTGGCCATTACATCTCCAGACCACCATAGTGTCTTTGTAGAAGGTCGGATTACTGAGTGGCTTTGTAGAAGGTCGGATAGCTAAGTGTTTTTGTAGAAGGTCGGATTGCTGAGTGTATTTGTAGAAGGTTGAATAGCTGAGTGTATTTGTAGAAGGTCGTATATCTGAGAGTATTTGTAGAAGGTCGGATAGCTGAGTGTATTTGTAGAAGGTCGGATAGCTAAGTGTTTTTGTAGAAGGTCGGATAACTGAGTGTATTTGTAGAAGGTCGGATAGCTAAGTGTTTTTGTAGAAGGTCGTATAGCTGAGTGTATTTGTAGAAGGTCGTATAGCTGAGTGTTTTTGCAGAAGGTCGTATAGCTGAGTGTATTTGTAAAAGGTCGGATAGCTGAGTGTTTTTGTAGAAGGTCGGATAACTGAGTGTATTTGTAGAAGGTCGGATAGCTAAGTGTGTTTGTAGAAGGTCGGATAGCTGAGTGTATTTGTAGAAGGTCGGATAGCTGAGTGTATTTGTAGAAGGTCGTATAGCTGAGTGTATTTGTAGAAGGTCGGATAGCTAAGTGTTTTTGTAGAAGGTCGGATAGCGGAGTTTCTGTAGAAGGTCGTATAGCTGAGTGTATTTGTAGAAGGTCGGATAGCTGAGTGTATTTGTAGAAGGTCGGATAGCTAAGTGTTTTTGTAGAAGGTCGGATAGCGGAGTGTCTGTAGAAGGTCGTATAGCTAAGTGTATTTGAAGAAGGTCGGATAACTGAGTGTATTTGTAGAAGGTCGGATAGCTAAGTGTTTTTGTAGAAGGTCGGATAGCTGAGTGTATTTGTAGAAGGTCGTATAGCTGAGTGTATTTGTAGAAGGTCGGATAGCTAAGTGTTTTTGTAGAAGGTCGGATAGCGGAGTGTCTGTAGAAGGTCGTATAGCTAAGTGTATTTGAAGAAGGTCGGATAACTGAGTGTATTTGTAGAAGGTCGGATAGCTAAGTGTTTTTGTAGAAGGTCGGATAGCTGAGTGTATTTGTAGAAGGTCGTATAGCTGAGTGTATTTGTAGAAGGTCGGATAGCTAAGTGTTTTTGTAGAAGGTCGGATAGCGGAGT
>JAVFBZ010021784.1:0-11493 GCA_032466195.1 Katharina tunicata
TCACTATCAGAGCAGTGAACATACTGGCTACAAATACATTATATAAAAGCGCTATCATTTTTGTCAGATTAAAATGCAACAACATTGCACATTCATCTATATGCAATATATACAATATCACTATCAGAAAAGTTAACATTCTATTCAACAAATTACACGGTGAAGTCAGCCATGGAAGGCAACCATCTTCGTCTGCTAATCAAAAACCAGTAACAATTTAATCACACTGACACAATGTCAATGCATTATTCTTGTACATATAAAAAATTATAGAATATCAATTTTGTCTGATCATTAAAAACCTTTCAATTCCATCAACTTGAAACATCAACATTAAGTTATGCCAACACAAGATACAATATCGGTATTAGAGCAGTGAACATTATATTCAACAAATTACACACGATATTAAACTTTATTGTTCACGTTTCTGCACAAAAAGTTTAATACCAGCTGACATCTAGCTCGAAATGTGTCTTTCCTCAGACAAAAGCCTTGGTTATTGATGTCTCAGTATAATCTATAAAGTTACATACATTTAACTTCACTTTTATTTAATAGTGTTTTTCTCCAGTAGTACTTAGCATAATGGTATCACATAAAATAACGCATCATATAGCCAGACATTATATTCCCGGAGATTAATGTTGTTTCTATAAAAGGCCTTCAGACTCAACGACATAAATTGTCATCACAGGGGCTCGGCTGATAATATTGGCAGAAACGGTGAATTTTCAAGTGGTGAAGTTGTGAATTTTCACAATGCAAGGAAGACAAAATAGATTTGTTTGTGATTCTAATCCAACACGCCATGGCTAGTGATAAGACATTGATAAGCAATTCATGGGTAAGGTGTTTGATGATGTTATTTGTAGACAACATATATTATTGAACCGACAAACGCCTCTCGCTCCACACGTTGTATTCGTGGTTGATTGTTTTAGTGGATGATAACACTACCTGCGTTTGTCTAGAAATCGAATGATCAGGGTTTTTTTTTTATCTGAGCTTATCTGTAGATGAAAACACACAGGAACAAATTATTGAACTGGCTTAAACGGCTTGTACCAGAAACCAGTGATTTACTTTTAAGGTTTTTCATGTATGTCTTTATCTGAGGAAAACAACATTGGAATCATCTATATCCACGCGACACACATGGTTACATACTTCAATCGAAACAAAAACAGATGACGTCGTGATTTAAGGATTGTCGAAATCATGCCTGACATTTTATGTTACCAGAACTGTTGTTAATATTTAGGAAAAAGTAAAAGTATCCAGTAAATCGTTGATGAGATGATTTTTCAATCGTGGTAAGATAGTGAAGTTTGTTATGACTATGGCTCATGGAAGTGGCATCCGACATTCACGCAAGCTGTTTTTTTATTTGGAAAAGAACTGTAGTAAACATCAAGAAAAGGTAACTTAACAGCCAAAAAGCAGCAACTTTATCCTGGTTTATCCGTTTAAATAAGGACACTGATTGGACTGGATACTCGTGTGAAATTAATATAACATGTTTCGCCTTAAACTGCCATCACTGTACAATGTGTTATGAGAAAATAAACGACGGAGAAATAACAGGAGTAAAAGATGATGACGTACCTGTAGCATTGGCAAAGATTCTACATAATTTTCGATGTAACTGTTAGTTGACGAAGACGGCGAAGTTTCAAATGTACAATCCAAACACCTTCCATTGGGACACCGACGAAAAATTTGTTAAAACAGAAATAACGTGGAATAAACTTTAAAATATTAAACAGCCACAGTTAGGAATAGACGAAGGAGCTAAATAAAATGGCCAACGAATCCGTGGGAGAATATATAGAAAATACCGCTGCTCGTTACCTATTTCTAATTGTATCACCCCTGCTGATTGTGTTTAGTGTAATAGGGAATGGATTATCTTTCTAGATTTTTTATCCCAAAGCTTTGAAGTCTAATAACACAATCGTCCTCTTTTTTTTTTATATTATCTTTCTTCGATACCCTTTCTTTAATCTTGACCGCATTAAGGGGATGTCTGACTGAGGCTTTTGCAATCAATATCGTTTTGTTAAGTCACCGTGGATATTATTTATTCTTTAGCTATATAGCCACAGATATGGCGATCTATACGATTGTCTGTATGACAATAGATCGTGCTATTAGTGTGTTCTTTCCATTTAAGGCCAAGTTACTTTGCACAAGAAAAAGACCTCTTATTTCTACAAATGTTGATTTTCTTGTTATGATTGGGATAAATAGTCCACTACTTTTCGTCTTAAAACCCACCAAGACAGAAAGGATTCACGACGTCTCTACAGAAGCTGTTTATACATGTGACGCACCGAGTGAGCATTATATCTTCCGTCATTTCCTGTGGCCGTGGATTGATTTAACAGTTTTATCATTTGTCCCATTCGTTGTATTAATTATCGTGAATGGTGCCTTTTTTTATTCAAATGAGAGGGCAAGTAAGTCGCTTTCTTGTTGAAGGACAAACTCTAGATTCTCGATCGTCTGCTCAAAGGCGAACAGATGTACTTTTAATGACTATCTGTGCTGTTTTCTTTATAACTACAGCACCGCTGGCGATACTTCATATAGTCGAGCCATACTGGACTTCAAAAGATAACGATCCCCATCAGAAAGCCATTCACTTCTTGTTAACGGTCATATCTTTTCAGTTACTCTTTATAAACAACTGTGTCAACTTTTTTCTTTACTGTTTAAGTGGAACAGGATTTCGAAAAGATTTGAGACAAATTTTCTGTAAACGTGATTCCAATAAATCTGATCGGGCCACATCATACACGTAGATAAACAAAAAAGTCATTTGCGAGAAAAAAGAAGAAAAATTACTAACCCAATTTTAAATATCAGAATATCAACATTTTAATTCATTTGACAGAGTTTGTTTTACTTAAATTTCATTAGAAATTCCTTTTATTCGCTGAAGAAATGTGTTATTTGAACGGTCAAAATTTTTTTTTATCAAGCAAGGAACCAGATAATCTGAACATTCATATTAAAAAAGATTAACTGTTAAAGCCTTACCGATTCAGTTTTCACAATTGTGCTGCCATTACAATAGCTATACTGTAATTCATGAAAAACAGAAAAGACAGTATTGATTTTGCTGTGAAAGATGTAGTCACATAATTTATATTTTGTTGATGGAAAATAAAACACTTTCTTTATTGGACAGACTTCTTCGGTTGTATTGTCAATGGAGCGTTTGAATTTCGTAAGAAATTTTATCATATCGATAGCCGAAACATATCTAGAAAATAATCACAATTATTGCTAGCCAGTTTTGTAGGAGACTACAAAATACCCAAAACATGACTAAGATTGAATTTCAACCTCTGGGTATTATCAACTTCTATGCTGAAAACAATCATAAAAGAAATACCCAGAACGTGAAAATCCATCTTAGTCCTGTTTTTGTGCTCAGCTTCTAAATGTCGCTAAAACAAGATTCAAAATACCAAACTCTTTTCTCAGTTTCTAAAAATTTGTTTCCAATACTGCAAATAACCCAACTGCCAGATAACATTATCGTGTAAACTTTAGTCAGAAAGTGCCCGTTGTTATCGCATATTAGATTTATTGGGTATTTCGGTAAGATCGTATTGAGGATTCTGGATCAGTTTTACGCCTCCTTTCATAGAAGATCCGCCTGCCATTTATTTCGGATTCACCACGCTCTGACAGAAGAAAAATTCATAACCTTCAGTTTAACTGAGGATATAGTAAAAACTAAATTAATTGTAACTGGGGCTTATGCTTACGTGTTTAAACAGATGTTTCAAATGACTGGGGTTTTACGCCGAACTTAAGGTTATTTCTTATATATAGATGCGTGTCAGCCCCATGGGAGAAGTAAACCACCCTAAAAACGCTGGCAAGATAGAGGACGACACAATACATTTAAATGACGAAAAGGGGGACACCACAACAAATCCGTTTCGTGATGTCCCCTAGCTAAGAGAGCACTCGGTTATATGAGGCTCTCACCCAACCTCCCGTGCCCTGGTGCTCTCTGAACTAAGGGGCACTGGTTGCCGGTTTGTTTTGGTATCCTGTTTTGTTAATGATTTGTCCTGTCTTGCATGTTGTCAACGTCGCTAACGTTGCTTGCCTTCAACGATGGGGCTGGCACACCGTCATATGAGTGAAATAACCTTGAGTACGGCGTAAAACGCCAAACAAACAAATCAACTCAACAAGCCACTCCGGAGAATGAAATAAGTAGGATATGATGGACGTTTTCCACGTTCTCGCGGATTATGCTTTCTACAATGGATGGCGACTGTCAAAAATATTTTAAAGGCGCTTTTATTTTTTATACTTATTCAGGCAGAGATTGTTTGATTGACTTGGGTTTTACGAAGTAGTTAAGGTCATTTCACCCACTAAATGGCAAAGAGAAAGAGTGTTCTAAACAAGTTTTTCTTTTAAATATAAACCTACGTGTTCTTTTTTTTAAAACAGGTTTAAACTTGGTAATATGTGGAAGCTTTCGAATACTCGTCCGTTAGCCCCTCCCCCCCCCCCCCCTTCTCTTACCCCCAATCCCCCACCCCCAACTCCCACAGGAAAGACTCTCCAAAAAGGCTAACACATACTAATCATATTACGCAATTGTTGCTTGAGAGAAGGACTTCCGTTTTATGTGTTTTATTCGCTGATGAGGATCAACCTGTTTCCATGTAACACTTCATTTGCATAGGGGCTCAGCCCATGAGTATGAGGTGGAGGCAAGTCAAATTTCATTTCTGTACATTTATAAATATATATATATATGCCCTTTTTGTGTTATAATGCCTTTATTCAGAAATATGTTTATATGTGCATTATACAATATTGACATGTACTTTATACTACAATACAGCTTCTGTCAATGGATGACAGAAGTCTCATGAGCCGAACACATGTGTTTAGAATTTGTGTCGCTGCGCCTGAATGCCTTTTTTAAAAAAACTCATTACTTTCTGGATATGTTATGTATTAACTTATGTGATGTCATCATGCTAAATACTACAGGAGGAAGACAAATGATGTAAGGCTCTAAATTAAAGAAACAAATCAAGTTGTGGCTCTGATACAGTTAATTGAGCTGAACGGTATGTAACTTTATGGATTCTACCGTTACAATGCTTTGTCATCGTGGGTCGCTCAAATTCAACAATAACCAAGGTTTTTGCCTAGGGTAGGATACATTTTTTCGAGCTAGATTTTGCTGGTGCGCGTGTAATTTGCTGCGTAGAATGTCCACTGCTCTGATAGTGATATTGTATCATGTGTTGATATATCTTGTTTTAGTGTGATTGAATTGTTACTGAATAACGAAAAGCAGACGAAGATGATAGGCGTTGATGTTTTTAACGTTAACGTGTAATCTGTTTAATAGGAAGCAAAAAGATACACTGGATCGTAGAATAGATGTAGGCTTATTTCTGATGTTCAACGTGTCGTGAATTGTGTGAATCAAAATGTTCTTGACGTTATGGCGTCTAACAAACATGTGTTATCAAAAACCAGCTGTTACGGTAAGTAGTTTATTATAAAGATTATTGGGTAGTTACGGTAAGTATTTTATTATAAAGATTATTGGGTAGTTGTGATAAACGTTAAAAGAAACTATCGTGTGTATTTTATTCGTGTTGTAGCTGTGTACCCGATATGAACATTGTCGATTGTGTGTTTCATAGAAATTCACAGAACAGTTTTCTTATCTTTTACTGGCCATATATATAATGCATGGTGCAACAAACACGACGACAGGTGTTTAACTAACGGTATAAGTGTCAAACAATATTAACAGATGTGATACGGATAACACACAATAGATCAGAATCTTCGTTGATAAAATACATATGAAAAACGATGGAACAAGACATGTACGCACATTTATAACGGTTGCAAAGCCCCAGAGCATGATTGATAAGCCTGATGCATTCTTACCTCAGCGGTATACATTATCAAGTGTAATATCATCATTGAGGGTAATTTGTCAAAGTTATTTACTTGGCTTTGAATACAAAAATACACATATTTTGTCTTCGATTTGATTGTACAACATACTTCAAAAGAGAAAGTTGCCTTCTGGCTAGTTAAGGTGGGTTGAATAATTAAATTTAATGGGTCGTTTTGAAAACCCGATACGAACGCGAAGTAAGTATGCTTTAGATATGACACTGTCTCGCAGGGAAAACCGATGTTCTAATAATTATTGAATCAAATACAAAAAACCTCATTAACTCGACATGCGCCCTTCATTCCACATCTTTTACTCATTAGCTTTTACGTTTGTCGATGATATGTGACACTTTTCGTAAGTCAATAGATAGAGTAATTAATTTCTAAAGTACGCAGTGAAGTTAACACCTGTGATTGTCGAAGACACTCTAGAACATTTGTTCAACTCACCAATGGAGATTTCATACAGGAAGCAATGATTTTCTCTGCGGGCTTTGCAGAACTGTCCTAATCTTACGAAAACAACACGAAAGATTTCTGGACTCTGATTCCGAATATATACTTTGTTTTATGCGTCATTCCAAACCGATAGAAACTGCTTGACAACCTAACGTGATTTGATGACTACTGGACTTTATTGGAAATCGTTCAGCAGTAAGAGAACTATTCTCACTGTTTTCGGAGACAAGCACAAATCCTTTCGGAATGGTTTTCGTACCAGTGCTTATATGCAGAATGTAGCATATGAACGTGAAATTCGGTGGTATCGGGTGATGTGTTATTACTCTAACAGTGGCATTCTGAAACATCCTCTGACGTTTTGATTTTCTCTTAAGTAAAGTGGGAGGCAGGCGTTTTACAATCCACTTAACGTGTATAACTAAAACCGGACAGTCCTCTACAATAGATTGTAAGGAAATACATTGCCATATAATAATAGACATACACTACGAGCAGATACAAAGATATTATTGAGGGGAATACATAATTGCATTGCTCATTACCTGAGATAGTCAAATACAGATGAACAATGCAAAAAGCTTGACTTGACGAACGTGGACCAGTATGTTGAAAAGAAGTAATGTGAGATTAAATTAAGAAATATCTTACAGACTCACGTAAACAAGGACGAACGACCTGAGTAAGTATGGTAAATGATTCCGTGGAAGAATATATTGAAATTACCGCTGCCCATTACCTATTTCTAATTATATCACCTGTGTTGGTTGTATCAGGTGTAATAGGTAACGCAATAAGTTCCCGGATTGTTTATCCCAAGGCTGTGAAGCCTAATAACCAATCGTCCTATTGTTTTCTTGCCATTTTATCTACTTTTGATGCTCTTTCTTTAACTTTGAACGCACTAGGGGGGGGGGGGGTTCTGAAAGAGGCCTTCGGAATCAATATCGTTTTGTTAAAGGAAGACAAAGCTTATCATTAATTAACCCATGTCTTTATCTAGAGAACGTGAACAACAAGTGAAAATAGAGGAATAGTTTCTTTCAACCAGTACACCATAGCTTTACAACATTTAGTCGAAAGTGTTACATCAATAGCAATATGTGTCAGAGGTACCAACCTCTCTATAGCTATATCATTATAGGCCTCTGATTTGCAGCGAAAAGCTCCACACGGTGGCAATGTAAAGCCGAGGACAGGTTTAAATTCTGCCTTTGTCAGTCTTCAAGTTGTTCTTAAATCCCGGACCAAGCTTATTCGTTACAATACCCTAAAAAGTTCATAAAAAGTAATGGATACGTATGACAACAATGCAGAAAACTTGTGGTATGGGCTAAACGTGACGTCAGACCGGAAACGGAAGCTTTCCGTAGCCTTCGATAAAGTTGTACAATGATTGGCTAAAACTAAGCTGGGGTTGATGTTTACAATCAAAATGACAAGCCTCACAGATCTGCTTCCTTAAGTAGAGTGATGCAACTTTGAATGCCGATTACTTAGCTTTACAAAACTTTAGAAAGCTAAAGTAATGTTTTTTCGAAAAACATAAAAAAACAGGCTTTCTATCCATAGTGCACGTTATCAAAAGCTGTCTATTCTTGTAAGTCACTATGGATATTACTTGTTCTTTAGCTATTTATCAACATATATGGCGATCTATACGATTGTTTGTATGACAATAGACCGTGGTCTTTCCACTTAAGCCAAGTTACTTTGTACAAGAAATAAAGCTCTTATTGCTACAAGTGTTGTCTTTCTTGTTATGATTGGGATAAATTGCTCAATGTTTTTCATGTTGAAACCCATACAAACCGAAATGATTGACAAAGACTCTTCAGAAGCCATTTACAGATGTAAACAAAGACAAATAAGACGCGTTCACGCTGCAGGATAAAATCTAGATTCTAGATTATCCTCTCAAAGGCGAACAAATGTACTCTTGATGACAATTTGTGCTGCTTTCCTTGCGACACTTCACATAGTCGAGCCATACTGGAATTCAAAAGATAACAACCCTCACCAGAAAGCCATTCACTTCTTATTAACTGTCATTTCTCTTCAGTTGCTTTTTTTAAACAACTGTGTTAATTTTTTTCTGTATTGTTTAAGTGGGTGAGATTTTCGAAATGATTTGAAACAACTTTTCTGTAAACACAATTCCAACGAATCAGATCATGTCACAACAATAACGAATTTATGATATAATAAATCTTGAAACAACTCAATTTAATGATATAATTGGAACTAATGATATGATTAATTCAATAAATGATATCATAAATAGAAAATTGCTTGAATGATATCATTTAAGAGTTACTGCATGATACCATTGGAGCCACAACTATCAAGATCACTGTCTGTATCTGGTACAGACATCGAAAGTGTCCACGATTTAAGTTCCTTGCAATATATTTCAATGATAAACTCAATTGGACAAGACACATCGAGTCGGTGTCTAAAACAATTAGTAGTAATATAGCTTTTCTGAATCCTGTCAAACACTACACATTTTGTACTATACTTTGATATTTCCTTACATTTCTTATTATATCATGGTATGGGGCAATACGTATCCAACCCATATTAAACCTCTTGAGATTCTACAAAATAAAGTTGTGCGAATCATTACCCTATCTGATTTACACATAAGGGTTTACACATTTGCTAAATCGTTTTTCTCCCCAACCCTTTTCTGTAATGCTCTACCTGATAACATAACATTACTTAAAAGAAGATCCGAATTTAAAACAAACCTGTATAAATTAGTTTGTGTAATAGACCACCAGCATGGTATCATCGCGGTGATAGAATGGACAGGATACTACTTTGCAGACTACGTTAAGCATGTAGCTCAATTAATAAAGACTTATTTGCCAGTTGTTTTTTCTTATTTGATGTTCACGGTTTAAGTCAAGTACTTAATATGTATAATTATAATGAGCACATATAAGCTGAACTTTAATTAAGACTTAATATCAATGCCTTACGCATTCAGTATTTACATTTGTGGAGCTGGGATAATTTATATTTCTGTGACAGCGAAAAACAGTTAAAAAGTTTAATAATTTCGATAAGCATATATTTACATTGACGCATTTTTAGTTATTTGGAAATAAAACACGTTTCTTAATTTAACATTTGTCCTTTTTTCATATTGTCAATGAAACGTTTGCATTTCATAAGAAGTTTTATCATATACCAAGATATGTCACATTCATTTATAAATTTATTTTAACATTGTATTTCACTTATATGATGACTTTTCTTTGGCGGTGTTTTGTAAAAACTTTTTAAAAACTCCCCGCGTTCGCTCATATACCTACGGTTAAGAGGGTGGTTTAATCCTTTACCGTATACAGTGAAGGGAACAAAGCAGTCAGATGTTCAACCAACTGAACGACGACGCAGCCCCGGTCATAAAGGAGCTCTCCCTGGGATATTTGTTGGTGACGTATACATCAGTCTTTTGTTGGACTGGAACACGCCAGTCAAATTCAGCCATAACTACCAAGATTCGTCTTCGATTTATTTCAGATTCCTTAGGCTGTATTATCAGACAATTTGATAACCTTCATTTTATCTTAGTATATAGTACTGGTTAAATTAACTGTAAGTATATGGCTAGATATAAAGAGGTACTTTCAATCGTCCGGAGTCTGGAAAAGGCGACATTGTATTTTGTTTACCCGAATTCTAGTGGCACTTTGTCTGTTTGACTGCTCAATTGATGAGTATTTTCCGTCATTTTCTGACCATCTTAGCTCACGTGTAATATAACAGCGAAGTTGACCAGGATACGCAACACTGTCGTCTAAGTTTTCGCGGAGCATGCTTTCTACAATGGACGGCGGAAATGGCAAAGAGAAGGTACGTTATAAAAAGTTGTTGTTTTTGTTGGGGATAAGTGTACGTGTTCTTTCTTAAAGCGGGTATAGAATGGGTAATAAGTTTAACCTTTCGCATACTGGTCTGTTAGGATTTCCTCCAGAGTAAAGATGTCCAAATCACGAAAATGCTAATACATCCTGGTCATATTGATGGTCGTCGCTTGAGAGAAGGCCTTTGCTTTTATGCGGACTGGTTTGTCGATGAGGATCACCCTACGAACAAGATTCAAGTCATATGATTTTGAGAAGAAAAAAAATATTATAAATAAACACCTACCGTTTGTCAATATTAACTTCATCTCGTGTTAGAAGATATAAGATTCCAACAAAACTCGTCTCGTAAACTTCAGTAGCAGATCATAGGGCCTATTTAAAGAAAGCTAATATCTCCTAATGTAAAAGTTGTATACTAACTTTCAAAGTGAAAGGAAAGCCCGGAGGTGCATTAGCCAAAAGTGTTATAGTACTCCATAACGAGACTTGAAGTAGCAAGACAACCTGTCCGTGGTGAAGATAATGAATTATATCTCCTAATTTCTGACCCAAATCCAGCCATGCCAACAATTTTGATTCTTTTCACAATTCGACCAAATGAAACCAGCGAAATAACATACAACTAAATGATCAATTTAATTTAGTTCATTATTAACTTGATCAAAATGTAATAATTGCTTTTACATATCTATAACAGGTGGCGGTGCACAGTGTGGTTTGGACAACAGTTTACATACAGCTGACAGGTAATAACAGGAAAACAACAGACAACAAAAACAATTGTAACACTATATGTGAGAATAAATAAACTGTATCATAAGTATTAAATTGGCGTTTGGAAAAACCTTCATAAACATAACAACCTCGTAATTTACGTAGTGGAGAAAGCACGAGCAACTGTAGATTCGTTGAAAGTTCATAGTTATCTTAATGCGACATTCTCATTTAAAATAAGTGTTTTTCCATTGGATGATGATGAGGACATGTTTATAACCCAAAACAGATGTACCTGCAGTGAGGATACCGCTGCCGAAGAGGAAATGTTTCCGTGTCGACTACGCAATCTGAGGAAGAACTGTATGAGTATGCTCAGTCCGTCGATTCCGCTGGGGGGGGGGGGGGGGGGGGGGGGGGGGGGGGGGGGGGGGGGGGGGGGGGGGGGGGGGGGGGGGGGGGGGGG
>JAVFBZ010021795.1:0-11493 GCA_032466195.1 Katharina tunicata
GATATAGATAAAAGTCATGACAACTGATGCCCATTTCTAATTGAGAAGAAGTTACATGTATTTCGCCTACAATATAATTGCATCTATTGTAGTGATTATGTTATCGATCAAATATTTTTTCTTGAACTACTGTGACCCAGCCAAGCAGAAGTGCGAATGTATTCTTCGCCCGATATAATACGTATTGAACCGGACATCTAGTCAAACCAAACACAAAATTCCATTAGCCAGATAAGAAAAATCGTCGTTCGGATAAACAAGGGTTGACAGTTAAATTTGTTTTAGAACCAATTGCTTATGTACATATTCGATTGACAACTGGTCTCCATCAACAGTCTGTGATAAACGAGTGACAAGTTGACAAAAGTTTAGCATTTTGTATTAATGTTTTTAAAACGATAACATGTAATAGAGACTATACGGTAGATAGAAAAACAAAGAAATTAATTTATCAACCCACAAATGTCATGCGGCTTCAGAAAATGGGAATTCATATATAACTATCAAACAGACTTGGATGCAAAGGCTTTTGATTATCTAAAACGAACTCAAAATTGGAAAGCAAAACGAGACACGAAATTTAATCCAAAGGTATGAAATATTAACTGAGTTTCAAAGCAGGGTAATGTAATTAAGAATAAAATAATATTTATAAATATCCATGTCTATTGTGTGATACGATACTTCATTAGATACTTCATAACGGGTTTTGAATCTAAACATGTGCTTAATTGATAATAAAAACTATATATGTTTGAGAAATTCAGCAAGCCCATGTTCTCTCAACCTAAGGTTTATTTGACACACCACCACCAAAACCGGTATGAAGTTTCATTCAATTAATTTACTTTATAAAAAAAACTTTACTTGAATAACGATTGCCTTGACCCAGTGATTTGTTGGTCAAAAACTATGTGCATCAAAGACTTTATCAGTTATCATTTCCTGAACTTTTTCGTGTCTATTAGGACGATGTCCAGTATATTTCTGTGTCTGGTTCGGTGGAGACCAAAGTGAAGGTAAGGAGAATAATTAAACAGATTACTGATACACTTTGTGAATGGACCAGTAATTAGCAGATCGTTTTGCTACCGTGATATTGAATCTTCTGTGATGATTCTGATGTTTGTGAATGGATTTCCTTTTCATTTAGTGACCAATTAAGGCCTTCAGACGTATATAATGTAGACGTCTTCCCGGTACGAATTTAGCCCGCCAAACCAATTTAGCTAACATATTACCCTATCAAATATATCACAGTTTGGGTCAATCAAGGTAAATATGAAAATTGAATTACAATTATTGTAATTCTGACGTTCATGTATTAAGCGGATTGATAAAGTATAATACACACACACAACACCTAATCTAAGCATTTCTTGATAGTTACACTTACGGAAGAAAGTATTTTTCGTCTCACATTATTGGAACTACTCTAATTGTAGGGAAAAAAATCGTTTTTCTACATTAAATTATCTCTACGACATCATCAAATTTCTGGGATTCCGCATAATAATTCTTCAATATGATAATCTTGAGGACCAGATCCATAGACGAAAAAATTTATTATTGTATCTTCAAGAGGCTTTCTCTGAAGATTGACGCTGATATAGTGTAATTTTTTACAAAAAACAATTTCGATAGAAAAAGACTGCACCATGCGAATGTTCTTCTTAATGCCATCCTATAATTCCCATGTCTGAAAATGGATTGACCCACAACTTGTGTACTAGTAGCACCACTATATAAAACTGGAATAATCTTGAGAGTAAGATTAAACTAAGCCTTTTATCTGAGTTTTTTAGCTGTAGATTGTAATTACATTTCCTTGTAATATTAATTATTTACTTCCAGTGCTAAGACGTTTCAGTGTAAACAAAGTAACGTTTCTCTCAACGAGTCCGTATAGCAACCGTAGGAGATTTATATTGGTGCATGGATGTGGAAAAGTACAGAAAGATTTCATTTCCCCATAACCGAATGTAAAACCAGCACTGAACTTACATACCGAAGATGATTTTGTCCAGTGTATTATTTTTTTACAGTTTCTAAAGAAGATATCTGTCATATACACAACAAAACTCTTCACAAATATTTTAACAAAGTTTTAAACAACGATATGTATGGTGTAAATTGTAACAAGTATAGACAAAAAAGTCCACAGAAGTACCCAACAAAACCACTCATCCAGCTTGTTCAGATAAATGTTATTTGGTGAAAACTCCTTGTTAAAATGTTAACAGATGGAGTGGTACTCTAAGGAACATTGTAATAGAACTTTAAATTTTACCCAGATATTCCGGATATTAGCTTCGGAGATTTGTGAATAATCTTTTGGGAATAAAATATATATGGTTCCGTGCAAATATCAAGGTGTTTGAACAACGACAAAAACTACAATTTGATATATTTTTTGGGATGGATCATGGATAACTATAATTTCTTTCAATAGCTTTTTTTAGGAATTGGTTATATTTCAGCACAATGATTTGGGGTAAGCATTTTTCATGTTTGAAATTTTTGTTTTAACTTTATAGAACTTACATAGTTGTTTTAATCTAGATTTTACTTGCACTCTTGCGAATACAGCGTTGGTTTCGCTACTGTTGTTTCAGTTTTCCATGAGGCTGGCAAATTAACAGATTTTCCATTAGTTTATATTATCTCGATTTGGCATAGATTAAATGACACGAGGTGCAATTTTAGGTAAAAGTTATAGAAAATATTTGAATAAAAAGGGAAAATATTGGTTGCTGTCAATGGCCATATAGATGGTTACTTCATGTATGAGTCGCACCGTGTGAGTGTGTCTTACGGTGACAATGGCATGTCTAGGATAAATACGCTTCTGCCCCCACATCAAAGAAACTAAGCCGTGTGCCAGCCAAATTGGAAAATCAAATTCCATTCACCACAGAGATTTTAAAGTTTATGTATCTTATTCATATAGCTTCTTCTGACAACCTCCAAACTAATAATTCCTCTTTTGCCATATGCAATAAACTAATTCATGTGTCTCGTTGGATTATATTTAAAAAAATTGTACAAGAATTATTTACCGACACGCCATGTATGTCACCAATAAATGCTCCATGCGTCGCAGTTTATTTCCCTTATGGTTCTTGTCTAAAACTGGCCTTTTAAATTGTATCTTTGTGGTATAACGCCAACTAAATATTAATCACTACCAAACGTTCTTTGTGTTTATATTCTACAGTTGCAAATGTACTTGCACATGAAGCAGGGATTGACTGACGATCAGATTTGTTGATTGAAATCTCGTCGATATAAGCATATTCCACCAAGACCTTCAGAGTTTATATTTCCATTGCTAATATAACTTTATTCCACTTGTTCACTCTCTAGAACCCCATGGCTTTTATTGTAGACCACCACGTCTTCTTTAACAAAAACTGCATTGCTAGAATGTATATTGTTTAATACTGGAGTCGGGGCTGAGAATGAGGCGTTGCAGACTTGACGGGACAGGAAGTTATTAGCCAGGGAGACAGTTCCGTGACATGATTATAGATTGTTACGCTCAATGTTAATTTGATAAGTTGTCATATTTGTATTACCTAATCTTGTGATAGTATGATCGTATGGTGAAATAAAACTTGCTAAGTGGGTATACCAGAAAAGAAAAGCGGCCATCGGGATAATTTGACCCGATGGATGTTAGCATACTCGATGAAATCAGAGTTCGGATACGTGATGAAATCGGTGTTCGGATACATGATGAAATCGGTGTTCAGGCACATGATGAAATCGGTGTTCGGATACATGATGAAATCGGTGTTCGGATACATGATGAAATCGGTGTTCGGGTACAAGATGGAATCGGTGTTCGGATACAAGATGGAATCGGAGTTCGGATACAAGATGGAATCTGTGTTCGGATAGATGATGAAATCGGTGTTCGGATACATGATGAAATCGGTGTTCAGACACATGATTAAGGAGCCATATCAACACAATACAGAAAACAGATATAATTGGCGAATTGACACGGGATAAATAGGTCTCATGACATACTATTGTATATTATGTGATGGTTCTTATGTCGGTAAACGAAGCTTCTGCCCATTCATTATACAGTGTATCACCTCGAGAAGCAATGGCTAAGAACACCAGCGGTCTCTATGTCTCCGTTATAATTTACAAATTGGTAACCAGATACACATTGAATCTGACAGCCAGACAAACCAAACACAATTAAACAGGCTTCCATCTCATATTATCCGACTTTGTTTATTGATGTATATTTCATCCACGGTAGGAGATCACACTGTGGGTTAAATGTAAGTGAGGCCATATAATTAGTCCGTTTCAGTGACCTATATCAGGCCTTGGTCTCACTTCTGTAACGAGAGACAACAAATACAAATTTGTCGGTATGGGAAACGCTTGGTCGCAAAATGTGTTACACATAGATTGTTTATTACTTGTTTTCAGTAATAAAATAATCATACAGAGATAAACTCTAACCCTAACAGCACAAATTTGAATCAAACGGACAAAGTTTTTATCAGACCAAGGAAACTGGCAATTTGAAAAGAGCTTGTGATGAAATATGACTCAGAGCCTTCCACTGAACTGCCCATATCTCTGGACAGACGAGTGGCTTCCTGGTGTCAGTCGAAGCCAGACTGTGTTCCACAAACAAGGCAAGAAGATTTATTTATCACAAGATCACGTATAAAGAGAATCGGCAAACAACTTGGATTACCTCGTCGATTCATATATTATCTAGGCTGAACAATTTCTTATTGAGCATAACAGGACTCAAAACTAGTGACCCTATCAAGATAGTGCTATGAAAAATAATAATGGCGTAAGTTTGTGTAAGGCTAATCACTTATTTCATAATTTTCTATACACACCTCAACCTGCTCAAGCATTAATGGTTTTCTCTATCCCCTTTCCGCGTATCTTTGATTTTTTACGTTGCCCGTAACGTCCTGTTTAATACATGACATGGTTAAATAATTCCATTTAGTGAATAGTTCTGGCACAACTCACTTTTGTTAATGGCTATGATATTTAATTTAACTACAGGGATCCAGGAAATATTCCTATAATATCATCATTGAATGTCCTTGGGGAAAGCTGTATCATTTTTTTATTGCGCAAAATCCATCCAGAGAGTTTTACACTTTTTTATTCATAATTTTCATGAGCGTGAAAGGATGGAAGTTTTCTGAAATTTAAGCAGTTTACGTTCTGAAAGTTATTCAATGATAATTGGAGCTAATAAAGTTTAGATATTAAATATTGATAATGTAAGATGTGTTATTAGCACAGATATGTTCTGGCTGATAAAAATATAATCCAGTGGGACAGAGAGTCTGACAACGGTGATATCAAATAGAATATCTCAGTACTTCTCCAATTTATGACATTTTTTATTGTTTTAACTATGAAGTTGAATTCGTTAAAGTTTGTATCTTCCACTTACCTAATAATATCTTTACCGAATCCGCCTACAAATCAACTATGTTCATCTTTGATTAGACGATGGCTTTATCTCGTCCACACGCGTCAATCTTTTTAAGGAATTTAGCAATACTTCGTGCTGCGCAACGACCATGAACAAAGCATATGCTTATGTAGGCATGTGACAATAACTCAGTAGTCAAACGCTAACCGAAGCATGGCGCGGCATAGATGGATCAATTTCGAAATGCCTGTCTAACTTTGTGTCTATAACATACTTTAAAACATTCTTTTTTATCAGGTAATTTTCATTTTCCAAATGCACGTCTTTGGGGAATTAATCACAAATGGTAAACATCCAAAACACATCAGAGCGATTAAATATCTGGACTATCAAAAAAAATGGTCTAAAATCACTTAACGTCGATTGATATCAATCTGCTTAGGTTTTGAGACACTGAAAAGATTATTAGCGGGCTGTGGATTACTCGGTGAACCTAGTCCTTCCACAACGACAGACTGGAAGATAAATCACTTGAGGAAAATGTGTATATTTGTACTGATAGTTCATCCGCGTCATTTTACTCTAACAAGAGACGTTCCAGAATCAATTGTTTCGTTAGCTTGTAAATACATTTCTTTGAAATATGGATTGCTCAGTTGATGAATCTTATGGGATTCATTGCGAACCAAAAATTAGCGTAATTATTAATCTATAGAGTAGTATAAGCTTGCATAATTACGGCGGACTTGATCGGTTTTCAGTTCCTCACAACCGAATGTATTTCCAGCTCCCCGTCTACAAAAGAAACACGGTGCTTTTACTCGTTATTCAGATGTTACAGGGGGGAGATGATTTATCCTGTGTATTACATTTAATTTTCCTTGTTTGAAGAACATACCACTAGCAAACCCAACAGAACTGTAAAAATAAACCCACATTTAGAAACAATATATATCTGTTGAAAATTGAAAACCTCAAAAAATGATAAAATTCGCTTTTAATACAAGTTCACCTTTCGTCTTTACTACACAGCTAGTTGTAGCAGACACGAACTTATTGTAGTCGTATTTTCGCAAAGTTAAACATCTCATGACACTGTCCATTCATCTAAAATGTGTCGGGTCAAATCTTTTTTTTGTGCGGTCAGGTAATTTAGCTGGCAGTCCGCTGCTAAAGATGCTCCCAATATTTGTCAAGGTTTTGGTTGAAACCAGCCTAATAACCTTGAACAAACCTCTGAGATAAAATGGACCGTTAGTGGGTAAAGTCTGATAGATGACCAGCTAAATATAGAACAAAATCAAAGGATTGGTGTCTTCAAGAGACCTATTTCTGATGTCTTAGGAAGCTTGCCGCCACGACGATATCTTCTCCCGAAACTCATTTCAATACGGATTTAGAGAATCGGATTAAGTTACAGTGATACCTAAGAATTTACACTAGAGTCTAGAGTAACAAGTAAAAATCCAAAGCACCTGACAAAGTGATCTTACAGATATCATATTAATTGTACATAGAAGTTGGAAAAACGTCCCTGGAGAACCCATACATAATCTAAAGATAAACTCTCTTGAATAATTCAAAGGTTTCACTCGGTGCCTCATTCAAATCACTGAATAAACTCACAACCGATTTCAATATTATAAACAAAATGGTTGCTTCATTCAATTATCGGCAATTGTAAACATTTTATGAATATTATGCCATGATTTAGATTGTTTTTTATTTTTTATCATTGGGGTTTACGCCTTTCTTGAGGGTCATGATTTAGAAAGCCTGAAGATGTTCTGCCTATGGTTTGTATTTTAAGTCCCGTTAAGTTGACATAACTATCCTGCTAATATCGTGTAAGGTTCTGCCATATTGAGAATATGTCAATAATTCTGAAGATCTCTCTGGTGCTATTATTTTAAAGGGGAAAGAGCTAAACCCAGATGGAGTATATATATCAGTTTAAAAATTGATTGTGTTGAGTGTGTTTATATTGTATTATACTATTAAAGACAAATTAATAATTCAAAAGATTATTCTTATTTTAGTAACGATATATTAATTTCACATACGAACCCAAAAATTATGCACTTTGTGTTATCACACAAATTTATCAAGATGTAAAAGTTAAAACCTTTCAATCATTTCCACCCCAAGATTTGAAGGTGAAATCAAAAGTTTTGTAAAAAAAAAAAAAAAAACAGCTGAAAACCGAAAGAATATTATAATGATGATGTATCGATTTGCTGTCACATCTTGGCCACGCTTCAATTAACTTCAAGTCTACGGTTATTAGCCCGCCCATATTACAAAAGTCAAAATGTTGGCTTGTTACGGCTATAAAACTAATTCTCTTCGGTGGGTTCAAAATATTTTTGTTTACGTTTAAGGAAATTAGAATTATGCACATACAAATCTTTTACTAATTGAATATTTCCTTTTATTCAACGTAACTGATTAAATTTATGAACTTCAAAACTTGTTAAAATCGAGGCAATCGGAATTTGTTGAGTATCCCCTAATATTTGGTGGGTGTGTGACTAAAAAAACACAGAAGATAATTGTGACTCGAGTCCACACAGGTATCTGCCTAGAATGCATCTAACTATATTCATGGGTAGTCGTGTAAACTAGATTGTTAGGTGGATATTCCGTTTTCGGGATATGTAGAATCCATATTTAATGGTAAGAATGAGTTCACTAGTCGTCTGGAATTATTATATTATCAATAAAGAAAACAGAATCAGGAATGTTAGAAGAGACGAATGTTGAATATGCATCATATAGGATTAATATATACTTTGAGTTGTAACAAACTGTATACTTATATTTTAATATAAATTTTTTGAATTTTCTAGAATACCAATTAAAAATGTATTCAACACTATCCATTGCAATGAAGCACGTGTAGAGACATCATGTTAAGTTACAGGTGGACTGCTACATAATAGAACAATGTAATAGACATTGCATTTTACCCAGTGTAGTATGGGCGGAATAATTTTTCCAGTGACTGCGGAAAACACTGTTTTTTTAAGAGTTTTTTTTTTCTCGCTTTTCTATCATTTACCTGCTAAGCAAAGTCGTTATATAGTGAAATAGACTTATGTGCGACTGACACTTGTCCGATTTAATTTCAGTTTGGTAACGAGATATACATTAAACTTGTCATTGTCATATGTAAACGGACCAAAGTTTTCCGTTTCACATTAGTTCTGTGAAACAATCAAGGTTCATATTTAAGTCACATTCTACAATACGAGGGCTTACAATAGCTTAGAGGCTGTAATTGATTACGTGTCAGATACCAATTTAGCAGTCACCGGGGAACCCAGGCATTTTGTACAATTCCAACAATCTATACAGATAATAAAATTTCATGATAAAACTATTTTTAAAAACTAGTAAATATTTAAACAGATGTTAAAAATGTCCAATAATCTTGTTCCTTAACAGTGTATTGATCTCGAAAGGCAAATCTTGACTTCTAAATGTACATGCAGTTTTGATGTTATCAGATTGTAAGTAGTCTGGTCACCAATTGAAATTTCCTGACGCCAAAAGAGCTGAGTGGGTTGGAGCAAATAACCGCCTGAGCATATTTGCCTTGCCTTGCTAGCCATTCTAAAGCCGGCAAAACGGCACTGAATTCTGCTGTGGAAACTGACAGATTATAGAATTTATTTTCTACAGTAGTTCTAGAATTCTGACATTCATACGCCTGCCCATCTGCACCTTACTCATTATACGCCCACTTGCAAATGTGTCAAGGAAATGTCCTCATTGCATTTTGATAGACCTGATTGTTTCTTCACAATTTTCTATATTTAATTGGTATTTCAGGTGATTTTAGATTTAGATTTAAGATTCCATGGGTATGCTTACAATAGAGTAATTCAACCGCGTTTCCATAGCTGCATTTTTTGGTAAACATTCCTTATAAAACTAACACCAGTATTGTAGCAGAGAGCTTTTTTTTTTAAACAGCTTACTTCGTGTCACTTTAGACCTCTTCCATCTTATACACACGAGATTACTGTCTGTTTCATCCAATATCAATGTTAATTGTAAACTTGAAAAAATCCTAAACAAGTTGGAATCACAGAGGATTTTTTCGTGGCTAATTAGGTTTTTGTAACCTAAGATATCTACTAATGTCCCTAGAAAAATCCTCTTAAAATTAAAAGTTTAATATGTGTGTGTAAATAGAAATAGAAATCTACAGAGCGGACAGACAAAGAAGTAATACATCTCCAAGCTTGCCACCGACAACTCTTGGTTTGTTTATCTTATTGTATTGTTACAGTTAGCATCAGTTACATTTAAAATTAATTCAGCCTGAAGGGTTAATGTGTTAGATTTGCGACTCAATGTAACGAGTTGCAATATAAAAAGTTATCAATTCTTTATTTAGACTGTACCTCTCTCTGAACAGTCAAATGCTGGATGTAAAGAAAAAAATTGTTTTTCTCAGCATGAGAAGAAAACATGGTAGTGCTGCAGTTCCACCCTTTTGTTTCACACGCCTTTAACCCTGGTGGACAAAATGCTCTTGGTACACGTTTCGTATATCTACTTCCCAAATCTTCCCTTCTGTTCTGTAAAACATGGTGCTCTCTCCGGTGATAATTTTTAATCGTAGTTGTTTCCGTTTGTCTTCTTGGGCAGCAACGAATATAGAATATCTATGAAACCTTGATTCGATTAACACATCATTACATTTTCATCGCCTATCTATCCATTGTTTTCTGTAGTCTGCTGATAATCATTCAAACTTGCTGTTGAAGATCAAAACTCGGAATATAAATCGCAAATAGCAGGAGCTAGCGTAAAGTGCAGAGCTTTCTCTGAGAATATTTATATCGTTAGCATTATTATTTAGCATGACTGACAAGGATTTAAGCCGTACTTAACGTTATTTCACTTATTTGACGGCCAGCCAGGCCACTGGGCGAAGGAACCCTTACTCAGCGACACTGGCAGCACACAAGGACGACACGGGACAAGAACAAGGGGCTTACAACAAGACCACAAGAAATCAGCATCGTGACGCCCCTTACCTTGGGGAGCACCACCGGCACAGAAAGAACCCGCGGATCCCCCAACAATAGGATCTCGCATCTAGGCCATATTCTGGCGGCCAATTGACATCATGTCTATGAGAAATTTCCTCTTGCATTTTTGTGAGTCAAATGCTGTAATTTTAAGTTATTAACTTAACCCATTTTTAGGGTTCACATCTCCTAAGGGACACATCCGAAACAGATCAAATCTATAAAGAATCACGACTGTGAACAAATTCAGGCGGTTTAGCTCAATCAATAATAATCTGGTTAAATTCTGCAACCGAAACTGAATAGATGATGAGCGTGGAATGTCTGAATCATTTTATGATTTCTCTTTTGGAACTTTTGACAATTTGTTCTCTGCGAACATTTAATGAATATTTCATAGGATTGGCGTATACATCTAATATGCTATTACCTTTTATATTGGACTTGATCTTACATGGAACTGTTGGTGCCGGAAGATATAAGATATATTGCGGTTTACGCCATATTTATTTCACCAGCAAGACGTCATAGTCCAACATTGAAATAAACCAACCTCAACATTGTCGACAAGAAAACCAATATGACCAAAAAAGGACAACAAATCAAATGGATTTACAGTTAATCGGTAGCTCGAACAGCACGAAGACAGCTCCCGTCAGCCACCTGTCTGACGTTCTTGTTTGCGTGCCGCGAATCTGTTTGCTTTTTGCCAATGTCGTTAAAGGTGTTTTTCTAGGCCAACTATGCTGTTGCACTAACGCATGACAAAAAATTGTCGCAATATGGCGTTGAACTCCTTTGAAAACAAACAATCGAAGGTGTGGCATTGATAGAAATACAGAATGTTGGCTTCAACCGATATTGTCAAAATCAAACGATTTCCGGTTAAACTTTTACAAAAATTGTCATAATTAAGCGATTCACAAGAAATCAGTCTAATTAGTCAGTCACGTTAAGTCTATAAGATCTTTGTCAATTAAAGAGATTCCCGAATATATACTGTCAAAA
>JAVFBZ010021806.1:0-11492 GCA_032466195.1 Katharina tunicata
ATCGATTTCTGGAAAGTGTCCGGAAATTTGCCGAAAGCGTCTTTCTTATCTTCCTCTATTATGCATACAGTAGAGGGCTAGTCCAGCCTAGTGTAATGAGTTCTTCTCGATTATTCACTAGATACAAGCGTTTGTGGATTGACATAACCTTAGATACGGCGTAAAAACCCCGAGAAGCAAACCAGATCAAATCAAACCACTTACAAGACAATCCTGTGTCGCTGTCAACATTAGATCGGGAATCCCTGCCAGGCAGCTGAATCCTGGCGTTCCTGCAACCAGATTTATGACATCCCTCTTAACAATCCCCGGATCCGTATCATAGGGATGGGATATCATCGCCTCGAAAGCAGATGATGACTTCGCCATTTTGGACTAGAAAAGACGTCTATAAAGTATACACAATTATATATTGGTGTCCGTTTTTCTTCCAAGAAATTGTTAAGGCAATGAATGTGATTTCATTCTAACTCGAGAGGAAAATTCTTTGAAGATTATTTGTTAATTTTATTCGAAATTATTGGCGGGTAGTTGGACAAGAGCCTCCTGTGCCCTGCAAGGTGCTCTGTGAGTTAAGGGCATCAGGAAGCCAAGTTGTTGTTGTTTTGGTTCATTTTTTTGTCTAGTTTCCTCTTTGTGTTTTGCCAGTGTCGTTTTCGTCAACTATTGGGTTAATACTCCGTCAAATGAGGGAAAAATGCCTAACCGTAAGTACGGCAACACTAATCAAACAAACGTAGACAAATCGAAATCATTGCGTTTGCAACATATGTTTCTGAGTACGATATCAAACCATAACAGGCCTTACGGGGTTATTATTGGTTCAGGGAATTTGGTAGAATATATATTCATTTTCATCCCCTCGACACGAGAATTTTCCATACACAGTGAAAGAACCTCGTCTGGTGTGTGTGTGCCAGCTATCACTGCTTGTATAGGCCTATTTCTAATTTCAAAGGAAGCCATACTAAATAATGCAAATAAATATTTCGTTCTTTCCGAAATAATGAATCTAAAATTGTGATTGATACGCGATAGAACAAGCCCCATGAGGTTTTATTCCCACCTCCCCCTCCAATTCACACCAAAAGCCAGGTAAATTAATGGTAGGTAAAACTACGCATTCATACTTTATAAATATGAAACAGCACTCACTTTCTTGAAATCTTCGGTTGTCGTAAGAGCTAAGTATCTGGATAATTGAATACAATAATAACTAACAACCGCCGCTCCCTTAATGCTATATCAGCTAGGATAGTCCCACTGGTTTAACTGACATAGCCTACTTATTTGCATTTTGTTGTACCTGTAAGTACATTTCAGTCAACAATATTAAAACAGATCTCACATTCACACACTGTTCATACATTGTCTGACCTAGTTGTCTCTCTCTTATATGCTAACACATGAACAATACAACATTGTAGGCCTAACGTGACGTCATGATATTGACAGGACAACCTGGAAGATTTGATTGGTGTTTAACGTCGTTCTCCATAGTATTTCATTTATATGACGAGTTTGCCTTGGCGATGTTTATGGTGGGAAAACTGGAAGAAACCTTCTAAACACCACCCAGCGATATCCACAGCCGTCGGAAAGTTCACTTTAATACCAAAGGGGTACGTATCCACGGGGGGATTCGATCCTATTCCGGGTACAGTGAAAGGGCCGGAGTATTCGAACGTAAAACCAACTGACCCACGGCGCGGCCCGCGGTAAGTTAAATTATAAAAGTTGTAAGCCCTTAAACATATGTTAAAAGTCTTTGTTCGTATGAGGCATTGAATCAAATATACCATAATCTAACCATAATATTTGCAAAAAAACATTGACAAAAGTTCAGACAATATCCCATTAACTTGATGTCGAGACAAGATTCGGACTTCTAGTCGATGGGTCAAGGTGTCTTTTATCTTTCTTTACGGAATTTGGCGGAACTTTCACTTCTGCTATTAGAAGCACCACAGGTGTGCCTTTTGAATTGAAAGATAAGAATATAGAAATCGTCGGTTTGTTTGATTGGGGTTTTACGGCAGATTTAGAAAGGACCTTCTTTGTATCATGGATGGGACACGTTGGCCATTCCATGCCTTTGTACTAAAAGGCTCGGGCCATTGACTTAAATATATTCTTAAATGGCACATGGTCTGTTCAAAGTTGGCTATTTTACGGCCATTCTAAATCTCGTGAGATCTCAGACATTCTCGCGATAATCTACGATCACCCAACCGTCTCGATCCAATTTGTTTTGGTAGCTTTGGGTTTTACGTGGTATTTCCCTCATTTCAGTAGGGCAACTATCTTCAGCTATGCTGGCAACAAATAAGACAATCCAGGACATTTGCAGATCGCCAACAATTTGTATAACCATGCAAGCGTCATCTAGCTTCTCAAAACAGACTGGCACAGGTGGTTGGGTTGGAGCCTCCTTTGACCAGTTGCTTTCTGTGGGAGCCTCCTGTGCCCAGGTGCTCTCTGAACGAAGGGTTATCAGGACACATATTGTTGTGGTGCACTGTTTTTGTATTCTGGTGTCTTGTGTGTCGCCAGTGTAATTCAAGATTGTTTCCTTCATCCTTTGGGCTGTTACGTCGTCTTATGGGTGAAATAAAGTGTGGTGTAAAACCCCAATCAAAAATAACCGACAAACAATCAAAGCAGACTGATATACAAGATAAGGTAAGGACGCCATTACATATTGGCTTCCTGAATCTCCTTCACAGGGTCAGCTTCCTGATGCCCCTTGGCTCAGAGAGACCATGAACACAGTCAGCTCTTGTCTAAACACACATTGCAGGTCTGATGTTAAACCTGCGGTCCCTTTATAGTATATACTAGAGCTATGCATTCTCACAATGTGTAGACGGACTCATGGTGCAGGTTCAATATCACCATAATTATCATGATTTGTGCCATTTTGCTTGCTCAGTGTTAGAACCTTTACTGTTAAACATCATAATTGAAGTGCGTGTTCCGAGACACATATCTTGATCAATCAAAATGCCCCAATAATGGACAATCTACTAAATAACTTCAAACGGCAAGGTGTGAACAGACCTGAACTTAGAGTTATGACATACATCTAATGCTGTCAAACTCGAACAAAATTATACTTAATATTTATTTATTCTTATTTACATGTATAAATAAACTTGTTGTATTCCTAAAATTGTGAAAACATATTTGTTAAATCTTTTCTGCTATGCTGTTTAAACCCTGAGATATTTCCTTTACTCGCAATAATATTTTTTCTCTGTCTGAATCTTTCAGACGAAGTCCAAATCTTTGTTCAAATTTATCTGGATGCCATCTTATGACTTGTTCCCTCACACTTTTCTTATATGCCACAGTGTCTGATTTCTTAACATCACTAAACAGTACATCCATCACCATGGCGATGGAGCCTGGATGAGGCCATGGAATGTCATCAAATCCTAACTCTAAAACAGAAGAGTTCTCCTCTTCCAAAATGTCAGTGAAAAGTTTTTCATATTTTTGACGTTTTTGTTTAAGGCGATTTTGGGCAGATTCTGCTTCTGCCTCGGCACCTTTATATGTTCGTTTCATTTTTTCTCGAGCTTTCCTTAGTTTTTCTTGATAACTCTCCTGCTTCTTTTGAAATTCAGAACTTGACGTTTTCTGTTGTTCATTCATGGGTGGTGCAGGCCTCCGCGTGTAACTGTACGATGCTTTTCTCCTTTGATCAAAACTCATTCTGTCAGCCCAATCGTCATAACTTTCAAATTCTGGGTCATCACCACGGAGAAAATCTGTAATCATAAAATTTTATTTCTAAGTTGTTTTCCTGAGACATAAGAACTCTAAAACAAAGCATTTATTGAATCTGTGTTATACAGCTTATAAAGCTTCCTTCCTTTGTGTTGTACTCTTTACAATCTCCATATGCCCCCACTATGTTATATGAGCAAAATTAAATATATATTCTTACCTATAAGTTTTTTTTTTATTTAATACTCTTAATGCTTTTCGTGCAATTAATTCTTAGTATGTCTAATTGGTTTCTTACCCACAAAAACATCTAAACCACAGACAATAACCATGTCACTATGGACAGCATGGCGCCTCAGCATAGTGACACAATACCTGATATCCCACAATCAGAATGACAAAGGTTACTGATACCAAACAAAGTCACGGTATAGTGACAAGGCCCACCCCATCATAGCTCACTGACATTTGGTTACCCTACACAGTGACAGTTAACTTTCACCAGGCTTAAAAGCCCACCCAGTCACAATATACTGACACCAGACTCAATACCCCACCCAGTCACAATATACTGACACCATGTCCAATACCCCACCCAGTCACAATATACTGACACCATGTCCAATACCCCACCCAGTCACAATATACTGATACCAGGTCCAATACCCCACCCAGTCACATTAGCCTGGGGCCCCTAAGCTCGTGGGGCCCCCGGGCAACTGCCCAGCGTGCCCATACGTTAAGACGGCCCTGTATCCACGGGGATATTCGATCCTATTCCGGGTACAGTGAAAGGGCCGGAGTATTCGAACGTTAAACCAGCTGACCCACAGCGCGGCCCAGTCACACCTGGCGAGATACCCCACCTAGTCAGAGTACATGGCCTAATTACCCACCCAGACACAAGATACGGATATCAGATACAGGATCACCTAGGCATTATTAAAAAATTTGTTGAAGCACGCTAAGTTGGCTACAGCCTACAGGTAAATCTTTCTAAAGCCTTTATATAAAATGATTAATGATCTGAGTAACAGTTTTAAAAATGGAAATACAGAAGAAAAAAAAAACATTGTAGCATTTATTCTATCTGAGTAAAAATATTACACCTAGGACTGCGTAAATATAATACCTTCTTCATACGTTCCTCCGTTCATTTGATATTCATCTTCACATTCATCCCTTAATTTCTCTCTCCATCTGTCCTCTTCGGTTTTCTGTCTTTCATTTGACAATGGGCCTGTAAACATCTGAAAGGAAGATGGGCAAATGTTCAAATTGTGCCTCTGTTTGATTCATATATGTTTATTTTAAAACCAATGCCAGTGTTTTACAAATTAACTCTTGTTTGATTTGTTTGTTTGATTGGGATTTTACAGTGTACTTAATGCTATTTCTCTCGTATGAGGGTTCCCTAGCCAAATGGCTGAAGAAAACCACCCTGAGTGACACTGGCACAACAGAAGATGTCGCAGCCCATCTACATGACAAGAAACAGGACATGACACCCCTTAATAGATCAGGAAGCACCTGCAACTAAACTAGGATTTATTTATTTATATAATTGGTATTTAATGTTGCACTCAAGGGTATTTCACTTATATGATGACTTTGTGTCACCAGTGTATGGTGGAAAGCCTGGAGGGAACCTTATATAAACCTCCCAGCGAACTCTGCAGCCAAAGGAAAAATTCCCTTATATACCTAAGGTCCACAGGGGAAATAGAACCTATTACAGGTAAATTGAAGGGGATTCAACAGTCATCAGTCACTTAACCATTAAGCCCAGCTAAAATAAGTTGTATCCATACATGCATCTCTGTTTCAGTTAATTTAAAACCTATGCCAGTGCTTTCAAAATAAACTATAGTTTGGAACTAGCGGGTGGTTGGGTGGGGGCCTCCTGTGCCCTGGTGCTTTTTTGGTGTGGATTTGTTGAGGTGTCCTGTTTTGTCCTCTAAATGTTTTGTGGTGTCTTCTATGTTGCTACTCCTTTTGGGTGGTTTCCTTCACTAATTGGGCTGGAATGCAGATATGAGTGAAATACCCTTAAGTACGACGTAAACTCCAATCAAACATAAACAAGTTTGAAACTAAGGATGAATTCTTTAAAACTCTTCATACAGCTGTACCTCCCCATCTTTTTTCTGTTCCCACAAACATAGAAAACGGTCAAGTAAATCTTGGCCAGACTTTCCCGCTGCATCTCTCTTCTGTAAAACTTGAGGACCAACAATAATGTACGGTACCACCATCTCCTCATAAACTGTAACATTAAAAATATGGGTCAATCTAAGCAATAAAACTCAGCTTTTTGTTTTTGACAGTTTTAGCTATAAAGGCCAGTTGTTCAACAGATCAGTTCAAAGTAATATACCCTTAATCTTCATCCAATTTAACCCCTTTACCACTTAACAAATTAAACTACATTTTATGCCAAGGATAAGAAGTGTAGAAAGACAATCTTGAAATTTTTATGACGTTTAGACTTGCAAGTTGCAACAATAAGAAAAGTTAAGTTTTGGTTCCAAACTCATATTTATCAATTCAATAAGTTACTTAAAACGTGTTCCCTTTAGGGTTAAATTGTGAGGATTAAGCGTAGATTAAGAGAAACTCTGAACAAGGAAGTCATGTCGGTAAAGATAACACTACTTTCTGTAGTTATAAAAACTTAAGGAAAAGTACTTAAAATAAGGTGTACAGTTCTTACTCCTAACAACGAAGGCGTGAAACAGAAGGGAGTGGGTCACAAGATATCCTCGCCTACAAAAAGTTGACGTGGTTGTGGATTGATTGATTGATTTATTGGTGTTTTACACTTTGCTCAAGAATATTTAATTTATACAACGGCGCTTTATTCCAAAAGTGGACAACATCTTTAACCACAACCATATAACTTGTATTTGTTTGTTTGATTGCGGTTTTACGCTGTACTCAAGGTTTTTTCACTTATATGACAGCGTGCCAGCCCAATCGGTGAAGGAAACCACCGTGAACAACTCTGGCAACATGCAAGACTGGACAAAACATTTACAAACAGGACACCACAACAAATTGGAATCCTGTGCCCCTACGGCTCCATGAGCACCAGGACATCGGAGGCACCCGCCCAACCACCTGCCCATATAACTTGTAAGTCACTTTAGTGTTTTTGCTGTTGGAAAGATAATGTTTCCTCCAGTGCTAAGTGGCATGGTTGCAGATGTATCCCCTTCACTACCATTAGGGTAGATTTTAATGAAGCATTCTCTCAACCACGGTTGTCAGTCCTTTGGATAATTTATAAAATATTGTTTTTAGCGATTTTTGTTAAACATACCACCCTTGTTTCTATTTTTATGGAGCTGGTTGCAAAATGAACATAATCAACAGTGCCGTATACATATCTGTATAATTATAAAATGGAATACCCTAAATCGTAAACAAATTCAATCTCGAAGAGCACAAACTTAAAAAAATGTATTTAATGTTTAAGTGTGAATTTGGAATTAAAACTTACATTTTATGGTAATTTAAAGTCTGAACTTCATAAAAATTTCAAAACTGCATGTCTACACTTCTTACACTTTGCATGAAATGTAATGGGGGTCGCATTTGTCGAGCATTTAGTGTAATTTTAAACATATATATATATTGCTAATTTTTGAAGATTAAATTTAAACACAGTAAATGAGATCATATTATTAAAAGCCATACTTGTCGAGTAGGACTCACAATGAGCCAATAGACGCTCCAGGGCCCGCTGAAGTAGAACATGAAAAGGCGTGTTACCAAAGTTATCTTTGTGAAGTGGATTCACATCATCTGACAGCAAATATCTGGAAGTGGAGAGAAAATAAGATGTTTGATTGTTTTACACTGGTACTCAATGTCATTGACTCATTTCAACTAACAAAAGTTTGAACAGTTATTATTAATTGTAAAAAAATAATGACCCTTCATATGGAAATATCATTGGCTAAGTCAGAAGGTTACAGGCTTAACAAAGTAACATATGATATATAAAGATAAATACAATTGTCAGAAACAAAGACAGTGCAACTGTAAAAAATACATAAAATATAAAAAAACTAACCCAAAAATTAAATTACAATTTAAAAACAGTGTCATCTCAACTCATCTGTACTGTAAAAATCTATTGAAATTACAAGTTACATAATAAGTTAGACAATCTATTGAAATTAAAAGTTACATAATAAGTTATACAATCTATTGAAATTACAAGTTACACAATAAGTTATACAAGCTATTGAAATTACAAGTTACATAATAAGTTATACAATCTATTGAAATTACAAGTTACCCAATAAGTTATACAATCTATTGAAATTACAAGCTATACAATTTACAAAGTGTCTTCTTTGTTTTATTAGGGTTTCACGTCATTGTTAAGTTATTTCACTCATATGACGTGCCAGTTCCATGGGTGTAGGAAACCACCCTCAATGCCACTGGCAACAAAAACTGATGCCACGAGACAAATCAGCTCAAACAGCACCACGTACTGGGAACTCCAAGGCATCTTATGACACATGGCAGGCAAACAAATTAATGACTCAATAATCTTTTTCATTACATACATGTAATTAAAACTTACTTCAGAACAGCCCCTGATGATATAGCACAGCAGATGTGAATCAAGTTACCTCCTCCTTCTAATTCAATACTATTTAAGTTTAGCCGGTGTTTTTTCACATAAGATTTGAGTCTCTTGGGTCTCTCTTGACGAATGTATTTAATGATTTTCTGCATTTGGCGTTCCTTTCCCATCATTCATATATATAGTTACAGTTACTGTTACTGTTAACCAAGCTTATGCTTTTCTTCTTTTCATTGGTTGATGTTCACATATTTCTATCTGTCCATGCTGTTCAACAGTTTACTGGTTTAGGCCGGTCTTTTGTTTTCTGGTTTAAATGTTACATATTGTACTATCTGTCCATGATGCAGGAGAAACGTCTCAGTAAATGGCAGCTTATTGTTTTTTGCTGTTCCTTCTCTGCAAAACAATAAATAAGATAAGACATTAACCTTAGCAGCTTAAATCTGTCCTGTTAATTATTGATTGTTAAATATCCAGTGTAAGTATAGGATAGGTTATATTTTGAACTAAAAAATAACTTAGCAAAGAGGACAAACCGAAATGGTAAAATCATTATATCCTAAGTATAGTCTAAGTAACGCATCAATTTGACAGAGTCTGAGGGACTTAAATCAATGCATCCTAATAATCAATTTATAGTCTTGAAATAGACAATGTTTTCTATGCCCAAAACTAGATCCACGATTGGTTAATGATGCAAATAGATATCATTTGTGCAGGTCTAATGTCTCACACACACAAGGTCTCATTATACTCTCGTAAATATGCACTCATACGGACAATTGTCATTAAGAGATTGATTAATGGATTGGTTGTGATTCGAGCTTTCTTCAAAATGTGATAGATTGGGTACATACTGTCTTTTCTCTAAGATAAAACATAGTATGAAAATGTAAGGAAATTGTTTGAAATAAATTCTAAATTAAAAGCAAGCGGTGACTCAGTGAGGAAAAAATGTTGTCACTAAGACATGTTATTACGATGTTTATGGTGTTTGTTAAAAATTGACAAAAGACCCAATGTATTTATCTCAGACTTAAGTATTTGCCTGAAAGAAATCTCAAAATTGAAACTTCACATGTAGGCCTATCGTCTGAGCGCCTAAGAAGAAGTCAAAGGATGAGGCTGGATTTAACGACAGTATATTTAGAATTCGTATGTTTAACACGAATATTCGGCAAAGTGGAATTTTTATCAATTTATACCTATGTTAATTTCACCTCTATTCTAGAAAGTATGTATCTGAATAATTACGAAAACCAGGGCCTTAGTCGTTTCCTTCATTTGTTTGGTAGTCTTACGTTTTATCAAGTTTTCTGAACCCAAATATTACATGCACGATTAACCAGGTATGGATTGTCAGCGATTGACAAAGTCAAAGTACAGAGTTGTAAATTTCCCGCATAGCAGGCGCCGTCTGACAAAAGCGTTTATCTCACCTGATTCTATTTTATCTTTGTTGTTGTTGCTTATTTCTGCTATACATCATACGCGCGTCTACAAAACGCACTTGCTGTTTTGGCGAGTTGGCGCGAAATTCGCACCTTCGTTGCCATGGTAAATGCAAACGTGTTGTGTTTAGACATGTGCACGTACATGTTTTATAAACAAGTCTGAAAATTGTTTTCATTCCTAAACTTGTGGATTTTCGATTCGTCTCACCATAAGCAGAGAATTTCACTCAGTAAGTAGACTTAACGGTTTGTCATCCTTTCTGTTTTGTCTCATTTTCCAGAACTTGAACAAGATAAACTCGTTCGAAACTGCGGAAACATTGAAAATCTATATAATATAGGTCTAGCTAAAGATCAGAAACCACTGTTGTTTTGTTTTTTTACAACATTATTTTCTGGATTCTAATTGGGTAAAGCTTACATGGATTTTGATGGGATTTAAAACAGATCATTAACATTCTTACATTGAGAGATAAACGTATCTTAATCTGCAGCTAAATTTCTTGATCATAATTCTGTTGCTTGGAGTTTGAATATTATTGTTTCTCTCATTTAACCCCTTTAATTTTTAATTTTTATTAGGGTGGGAGCTGTAGTTTATGGGATAAAAATAAGATATTTTCCTCTTTTGATTCTGAAGTTGATATAATATGAACATAAAGCCTAAGGGTGAGTTTATCAAAATAAATTTTTCCAGAAATTCCACATTTGAAGACTTATAATTATCATATTTTATATTATATATTATATCGAAGGCTTAGAACCAGAACTGTCTATGTCCAAAAATGATGTTTTAAGAAAAACGCGTTTACAAGTTTGATCGTGTCTATAAAATCAGAAAAACCAGCTAAAGCAATAATCTTTAAGATTTATGTTCCTAATACTTTCCAAAATGCAATGCTTGGGCCTCATACTCAATCTTCCTCTAGGTACGTCAAAAAACACCAAAAAAGGACATAACCAGTTCTGGTCAAAAACGAAAATAGACTTTCAGTAACAAATCGGACATATTTTGAAATATTGGACATAGGCACTTCTGTCAGAGAAAGTATAAGCAAATACATGCTTAATAGTGGACTTAACTCATTTTAGCCCAAATTGGACATAGACAGTTCTGGCTCTGAGCCCTCGATATATACTGTGTCTAAAGGCAGCATTTATGAATCTCATTATCCATGACGTATGTTAATTCCTCAATAAATAACTGATACAATGTTAATATAATTAGAGGGTACATCCTTCATACCATCTTCGCTAGCCAAGGGTTTTATTCCGACGTACTCTACATGATGTAATGTAGAGTACCTCGGAATAAAACCCATGGCTAGCGAAGATGCCTTCATACATGTATTTGTGTTATTCCAGTTAATTATAATCAACCACATGTCAGATGACTTGGAATTTCAATTCGTAACAGTAAAAATTATTAGTATTTTTATGACATACTGTATGATGCTTCAGTAATCAGCATATATTAATTGATCTACTTTCAGGTTATAACTTCCATCACATCATGTGGAACAGTTTAACTGATTTTTTCTATGGAGGGTAAGTTAACATGCAATTTATTCCTCACAGCAGTGGCATAACTGGGCATTTCCACAGTATAGTGCTATATTTAGATATCATAACTTCAGATGGTTTTAAAATTGTATTTATCTTTTTATAGATTTCCATAAATATATTTTGTGATGTACAAT
>JAVFBZ010021817.1:0-11492 GCA_032466195.1 Katharina tunicata
CCACCTCACAAAAATAACACAAGTTCAAAAATTCTGTCCAAATATTGTATCTTCTCGGTTCACATGGCTAGGAATTACGGTTGTCGAGTTGTATTCTGTGTGGCTGTTGAAAGAATGTAAAATGTTATCAGCTATTCAGCAACATTTGGGTCTTACTGAAAATTAAAAACAAAATAAAAAAAACTCCTGTTTATACCGGCTTGCCCATTGTGCAATTGAAAATCGATACGGGGCCAGCTATCTGGATATATTTTTAATATGGTGCTCGTAATCTCGACTTTGAAAAATCTCCCTTATTTCATAATTATAACTGCATCAGTACTAATAATATACATTTTATTACAAATACTCTCAGGTGACAACAATTTGAATGGTCATTACGATAAATCCATAAGGTTTTGTTTATAATGGAAAACATCAAAATGCAGTTTCATACAAACTGTTTTTGCTCATTTCTTTCCAATTTTCCAAATCGCATTAGTATATTGTCACTATATATTCAAACTACTTATAGTTCTGACTTAAAATGGCTCATTATATTAAATTATAAACATAAAACAAACATTATTTTGTATTACAATATATCTATCTAGAAACTTGTCCCTGAGAATTGATCTAGAACATGAGATAGCTTATCGAATTTAATTACACGATATCCCTGTTCCAGTGTGCTTACTCATGACCCCAAAAATATATAATTTATCTGATTTATCTTTTCATCAAATTCTATTCGTAATTTATAAATCACAATATATCTTCCATATCTTACCAATCTTGGTTATTATTTGTATGCTTATCCGTCATACAATTACCACAGTTTTTAGACGTTTTATCCAGAAGTTGTCTTACTTTATTTACCTTATATCGAGCCTCTGTGTACTACACATCATCTTGGCAAGAGACTATTGACTTTTGCATATTTTCTTATTTGTTTCTTCGACCTCGGTTGAGGCTTTTAGATTTTCTTTTGTTTTGTTCTGTGTGGCATTCTATAAATATACCCTTTATTACACTGTAAATTCCCTTTAACCCAAATGACTGATCCTAATATTATTTTTCCATTCCCTGAGGCCGACCTTGCAGCTTTACCATTCTCAGATGAGCCTTCTATATCTGTACCTACGGGATTAAGTTCCTCAAAGGATAATTTTACGCTTGATATACTTGAATCAATGTCATTAAATCCTATTGGTCTGACCTATATAGAAAACACCCATTCTTTCATAGATGATAATGGGCATGAAATGTCTCATCGGCACGATATCGACTCTAATGAATCCAAACATTTCTCTCAATCATCTTTTTCCTCTGTACCTCTTCTTGCTAAATCCTAATATCTAAATCAAAAATTCCTTTTTTATGTTTTAGGATTTTCTGAAAGCTGGTTGACAGATTCATTTAATTATCTCATTGACTTTCCTGGTTCGCATTCTCATTAAAAAGATTAAAACAAAGTGGGAGGGGTAGCATTACATATACAATATAACTTAATGTCACATCTACGAGAAGATCTGAGTTTTATTGACAAAAGCAGTGGCTGTGCATATATATATTCGTCAAAATCACCATTTACTAATCCCAATATTTCGTCGGTTTGATATACAGACCACCTGGTAAGGATAGTACCCCGTTTAATACAGTCTTACATAATCTTCTTCTCCAATGTAAATCTTAAAGGAAATAATGCCCAATAATGGGTGACTTTAACATCGATCTTTTCAAAACAGATCATCACTTTATACCATCCAAAGATTATCTAAAGAAATCATTTTATTTCTTTCCTAAAAAAACAAAACAAACCAACCAGAGTAAATTCAACTTCTGCAACCTTAACAGAAATCATTTTTATTAACTTCCACGATCATAACATTATTTCTGGTGTCCTATTAACCGATATAACGGATCATTTTCCAATTTGTCATGTAATTACTCTAAAAAATTTAAATCAAAATTCCCCTACCGCATACAATGAAAAGACAAACACAATAAATATTTACACAAATCAATAACATTTCATATTAATACACCATTAAACATCTTCGTTCTCCATCAATGTCCTAAAGTGTCCATCATAAAAAAAATATAGGTAGTTAAATTTATATATACATAGTCCAGAAATTTTGGAATACATCTCCATAATAAAGTTTATTAGGTATTCTGCTGTGGCTGATTTTTAAGTCCCAGACAGGCATTTCCAAAGTCCTATTAAAATTTATTCAAGTCCACCTCACAAAAATAACACAAGTTCAAAAATTCTGTCCAAATATTGTATCTTCTCGGTTCACATGGCTAGGAATTAATATTTCGTCGGTTTGATATACAGACCACCTGGTAAGGATAGTACCTCGTTTAATACAGTCTTACATAATCTTCTTCTCCAATGTAAATCTTAAAGGAAATAATGCCCAATAATGGGTGACTTTAACATCGATCTTTTCAAAACAGATCATCACTTTATACCATCCAAAGATTATCTAAAGAAATCATTTTATTTCTTTCCTAAAAAAACAAAACAAACCAACCAGAGTAAATTCAACTTCTGCAACCTTAACAGAAATCATTTTTATTAACTTCCACGATCATAACATTATTTCTGGTGTCCTATTAACCGATATAACGGATCATTTTCCAATTTGTCATGTAATTACTCTAAAAAATTTAAATCAAAATTCCCCTACCGCACCTATATCATTTCGCAAATATACTAACTCTGAAAATGAAAACTTTGTTCATCAAGTTGAACAAACTGACTGGCAATCCCTTATCTGTCATTAAACTGTTGTTGATGTAGCTATGACAACTTTTCCGATAAATTCAATAACCTATTTACAAAATGTTTTCCATACCGGTACCTAAAATCCATGCTAACAAAAAGAAAATTAATAAACCATGGACTACCCCTGGGCTACTATCATCAATCCATCAAAAAAATAAATTTTACCAACTGCAGCTAAAAAAATCATTCTGACAAAAACCTGTATAGAGCTCATCGCAACAAGTTAAATCACACTATTTGATATGTTAGGAATAATTATTTTGATCATAAATTCAACCATGAGACCAAAAATACATGGAAAATTCTTCAAGAAATTCTAAATAAGACTAAAACTAAATTACCTCTACATATTGTATCAGTTGAAATACAGCCGACGATAAAGTCGTTATCCCTAACGGTTTAAATGACTACATTTGCTCTGTTGCATTTAAATTGGATTCACAAATACCTGCTGCTGACTATGTTTGCTCCGGCCTCCTTGATGATCCAGTTGCGGATACCTGTGTGTTTGCTGATGTTTCCCCAATCTGAGGTCAAGTCTGTCATAACGGATCTTAAATCATCATATGCCCCAGGTATTGATGGTATCAGCATGTTGCAAAAATTACAACTGTCTTTAAATCCGGCCAGCAGAATTATGTTGAAAATTATAGACCTATATCTGTACTACCGTCAATTGGCAAAAGCCTTGATAAACTCACCTCTACTAAAATCCTTAACAATCTCAATAAATAAAGTGTTATATCCGACAAACAATACGGCTCTCGGGCAAACCACAAGATTACTTTTGGTACGCAGTCACTTTTTGACAGGCTTGTCTGAGCTAGGGAATCGGGTAAATACACGGTTGTCACGTTTCAAGATCTTTCAAAAGCCTTCGACACTATAACATACACTTAATCACTACGGGTTCCCGGGGACATGTAATCCATGCCTTAAAGTTATTTATCTAATCGTTTGCAATATTTAACTTATAACAGTTTCTTATCAAAACATTCGGCGGTGAATTGTGGAGTTCCACAAGGATCCATCCTAGATCCTATATTATATCACCTATATATAAATGATATTGAAAACATAACGAATTTACTAACAATATGGTAGGTCCACCTAGGTAGAAACTTAAAAGAACGAATTGGGATTTGTTTAGTGGGGAATGTAAAAAATACGTAACTGATGATATTGTCAGTGATAATGTGGAGTTCTTTCATGACTCTCTAATCGATTCAATGAATACTGCCGCCTCGCTATCAACACCAAAATCATCTGGTAAAGTTGGCTCTAAGGCGTCAGTTGTGTGATGGACCGTAGAATGTTCACAGGCTATACAAAAACGAAAAAAGGATAAAAAGAAAATAGGGCGCGCCGTACTAGGATATACACAGATATCCTTTTATACAAGCAACTTAAAGCTAAAGCCTAGCGAATTATAAAGTCCACTCGTAGAGATAGTTGGCCAGAAAACTGTTAAAAAATAACATCTAAGTCTTCTATTAAAAAAGTATGGAATCAGGTTAGAGCCATTAATGGTAAACGTCCTCGTCTATTTCCACTCTTAAAATTAATGATAATACCTATGTATTGACAAATGTGAACTATTAACTAACAGTTTTACTCGAGTGTCGAGTGGCAAAAATTATGATGTGGAATTTTTATCTCATAAACAGCGAAAAGAAGAAAATGTAAACTTTTCTGCCAATAACGTTGCTTTTTATGATATGCCAATTAATGACGATTTTTCTTTGTTTGAATTAAAACAGGCCCTAGGATCATCTAAAGACTCCTCGCCTGGTCAGGGTGGATTATCTTACAGCAGGATAAAACCTATCACTGACACCAGCTGAAATGTAACTGTATTAAAGTCTGGTAAAGATTCTTCCAGTCCGGGGTCGTATTTATCAAACTTAAAGAAATTGGAGTTGCAGGTAGAATGTTTGGCTGGGTCTGTTATCTCTCCGGCTGGTATATCCAAGTTCGTATCGGTCAAGAGTTATCTTCCCTTCGCAATGTTAAGAATGGAGTAATTCGGGGATGTGTAATTTCACCTACACATTTTAATATCATGATTAATGATTTACCTCAAAGCATCAACCCTAAACTTTCTTGTTCTTTATTCGCAGATGATAAAGCTTTGTGGTTTTCCAGCAGAAATTTTAAAGTTGGTGTAAGGTATATTCAAGAAGGTTTGACAGATATTCCTAAATGGGCCAAGTATTGGGGGTTTAGGTTTTCTCCCCTTAAAGCTGAATCTGTTGTGTTTAGCAACAGGTCTCTACCTTTTTTTTAGATCTCCATGGGAATAACATCAGACTTCCTTGCTCCAATTATTTTAAATATCTAGGAGTTGTTTTCGACAAAAAAATAACTTGGTCCAAACGTATTGATCAAATAATAGCTTAGTGTCAGAAATCTTTAAATTTGATAAAATGTGTTTCGTCGTCGTCATGGGGGTGCGGACATGAAATGCCTACTTATATTATACAGATCCTTTATACGTTCTCGTATTGATTATGGCTGTGAGGCGTATGATTCTGCCTCAGAATCCATAAAAGCTAAATTCTCTTCAGTGTCAGGCATTACGACTTTGTACTGGTACAATGAGGTCGACATCGTTGCATGCTTTACAAGTTTTATGTGAGGAATTTCCGTTAAGTATTCGACGTCATATACGCTCAGTTAAATTCGGTTTAAAGATTTGTATGTCATTAATTCTTCTGCAACTGTTTTATTACAGCCCTCTTGGTATGGTAGATTATTTACAGCTAGGAGTGGGAAACGGATTCCATTCTCAGTTCGTTTTCTCATTTTTTTGCAGTCAAATTTTCCTGAAGGTATCAACCTATATCATCCGTTTATTCCACAGTTCCCGCCATGGACGTTTGTTCTCTCTGATATGTCTCTATACCTCTCCTTGGTTATTAGGAAAACTGATCCAGTTTATATAATCAAAAGTTGTGTGCTGGACCACATAAGTTCAAATATTGGGCATTACTTGCAAGTTTTTACCGATGCTTCCAAATGCGGTGAAACTGGGAAAGTGGGAGTATTGTTCTGTGTCCCAGAACTAAAATATGAACATCGTGAGTGTGTTTCAAATCATGTCTCAGTTTTCAATGCTGAATTGATAGCCACTAATCATGCTTTGATTTGGATTTTAGATGTTAGACAATCTCGAGTTGTAATTTTTTCAGACTTCTTGAGTGCATTACAGTCAATAAGAAATGTTAATATCTTTCGTCCTGCGCCAATAATATGTGAGATTCTGTACAGTGTGACGACTCTATATTATCAGTGTATTTCAGTTTGTTTAGCCTGGGTTCCTGGTCATTCAGAGATCCAGGGAAATAAAATAGCAGATAAACTAGCTAAGCAGGCTGTACATATAAGTACTGTGTCATGCAGCATTGGATTAAACGTGTCTGAATGTTTATCTTCACTTTCAGAACAGTTATTTTCCTTATGGCAACAATCCTGGGACGAGTCGGATAAAGGAAGATTCCTGTATCGGATATACCATTCTGTCAAATTTCCGCAAATTAGAAGTTTTTCTAGGAAGGACCAAGTTATTATTTTCCCTTTATTGTTGGGCCATTTTCCAGTTAATTCCTTTTTGTGTAGAATTGGTAAATATGCTGATGGTAATTGTGATGAATGTGGAGAGGTGGACACTGTCGATCATTTCCTGTTGCGTTGCTCACGTTTTAAGATCGCTCGTCAAGATATGAAGAATAAGTTACTTTCTGTAGCTATTCCTCGACCCTCTATAGTAGATATTTTTAATCCACAAAAGAATCGACAAAAAGTTTTTTCTACTGTTGTGAATTTTATTAAACAAACCAAGAAAGCCGATACAACATAGAGTTGTTTTATAGATATCTTTCTCCACATATTTAGAACCTAACAAGTTTAATTGTTATAAAATGTATAAATGTGAAATATTTTTAATTCAATTCCTAAAATATACAGCGGCCTATAAAGGTAAAAGCCTGACACGACCTGGAGCGAATAGAAGTCCGAAACGGAGTCTGTATGCGCCATTAAATTATAAAAAAACTCAAAACGAATTTACTAGATATAATTGTATTTGCTGATGACACTAGTGCTTCGTGTTCATCTAATGAACTGGGAATTGACATACATACCATGAATCTGGAATTAAACAAATCACATACGTGGTTTAGCGCGAATTGCCTTTCTCCAAATATAAAGAAAAGTTCATGTTGATAGAACCAAACCAGAGACACAGAAAACAAATGTAAACCACTGTAATGATTCCTAACACTAAAGTTTTAATTTTGGGGTACATTTTTAAATGAGAAACTAAATTGGAAAACACAAATTGACTACATAGATAAAAAAATATCGAAACATTGGCGTCATCAGCCACTTGAAAGTTTCTTTAAATAAATGATCTTTGCTTATTCTTTACAACTCCCTTATTTATCCTGATTTAATTTATGGTCAAACTTATTGGGGTAATACCTACGAATCACATTAACAATCTCTTTTTGAGCTCCAAAACGAGCTCGGCTAAGTCTTTTCACATTGTTTGGATGATACATCACCTTTATTTTCTAAACTGCAAATCCCTCCACTAATAATCCTAATTCTTTGTAGTAAATAAGTTTTATCTTATACGTTCTTTCATAACTTGGATACAATTCCTTTTGCCTTTACATATTACCTTGTTAGACAAGGCTGTCCATCAACAAGTTACTAGACGTCTTTGGTTTGAGTTTCACATGCCAATATCTAAAACTAATCTTTCTTATCATTTATTCAGTTCAGTCGGTCCCCAGTTACCAATATCTATTCGAGTTATTGATTCAACATTTCTTTTCAAGCCAAATTTAAAGAAATACTTATTTGAATTTATTCCCCAGTAACAACTCCACATCCATTTTTGCTCACTCTTTATTATGTTTTATTTTATAATAATCCGCCTATTTTGTTTGTATTATATGTTATTGTGAATAAATATATCAAATCAAAAACCATTAACAAAAGAAGTACAACTTACCCTTAATGGCATATGTAAGCCCACGACACAAGACATACATTATTTTGCCATTTGACAACCGTGTCAACCTAGTTCTCAACTTCAAATTGAACATTAGTTAAATATACAAATTGATGTCCTTCTCAACAATCTGAAATAAAATCAATTATAATTATGCCAGAATATCAACATCTTCATACCATTTTCGGCAAATGTACAAGAACAACATATTAGATAGAATCTAGCAGCCATAATACCATATTTAGAGGATAGCGACTCAGTCCTACCTTGTCCTTGTTAAAATTACCCCGTATTTTAGACATAAAAACAATTTCAGACTTACTTGGAATATCAATGTCATGATGAGCAAAAACGGTCAAATAATCGCTCAATTTAGTCTGTTTCTGTAACTTCACTGGCAGAGAGTCTTGTCATCTTAAAATATAAAATGTCATCTTATTATAATATAAAACTCCTTTATTATATACCATCAAATCTGTGTCAAAGATCAATTATTGTGCTTAATATTTTACAAAGATAATATCTTGTAAAACTAACGTTTTGCCTATTTCTAGACGACTAGTAACTTTAACGAAGACATTAAACGATTCTCCACCTGCTGTAACTAGTATTGGTCAATTTATGCAACTCAATTTTAATTTCCCTAAACCTGGAAAAGAATCTTAAAAACATTTAGAAATAACTGATACTTGAGCTCCAGAATTAATCAAAGCATTTGTACAACTATTAAATACTTGGCAACGAACATTGGAACCCGCAAAGGGAACCTGTAAATTTACCTTGATCAATTTGAATTTCTTCACCGTCACGGGTGATTGATTATCCACAGGTTAGATTTCAATAGCCCCACTTAATTTTAATCTCACCTGATGTGTATCATCAGTCTGACACACTTGACTGGTGGTAGTGTTTTTAACTGAATCGTCTATAGAAGTTTTTAAAGTTTATGTGGAAATTTCCATTTTATCAGCATTAATTACATTCAATGTCTTTGCAATATACGACTTACTCTTCAGCTTACGTTTCCTTTCTGTACGACTTGGGCGAGTTAATGTCTTAGATAAAGACTTGTAACCATTGCGCACGGTAACAAGTCTGTCCTAGCTTAAATGATCAGAATTTCTCTTAAGAAAATCCTCTATTTGATCTCTAACTTTTCTGCTGTGAATAATATCGTGATTTGTGAAACCACAATAAATGAAGCTTAAACTTTTAAACTTGTTTGTATGATTACTCATTTGTTTAGCTCAGTTGACTTTGGTCGCCACTTGTCTTAATACAATTGGGTATTCCAGCACGACAGCTCGGCCAATTTGCTAGTTGTAATGGCATCATGTAGAGTTTTTGGCTGAGAAAATATGACGAGGGATCTGAAATTGTCAATCAAATTGTTGATATAAATAAACAATTGCTCAGACTCAGATTTTCCAACTTTCTGACATAAACCCCCGATCTAATTGGTATAAATTGCTACTGGGTCTAATTACAGCTTAAGACCAGGATATTGAAATCTTTCAATTAACGCAGTTTTGACTAACTCAAAATCACTTCTTAAACGTTCATGTAAATTAAATATAAAATGTAGGACGTAGCTAGTCAAATGCATAACTAAACATCTTGCTTTATCAGAATTATTCCACCGCATGATGTCAGCATTATTAGAATATAATGCTAGGAAATGGCACAGATCTTCATTTGACATTCGGAACATTTTGTGGAACGCTCTGTACAATGTTTGATTTGCCTTAGTGTATCAGTATTCTGTTTAAGAATTTCACCAAGCATGGCTTATGCACTAGCCTCCATATTTTTTTAAATTTTTTAATTTTTTTTCAATTTTAGGATAAAGATAGGAAATAGCATAAACAATTTGCTACATTTGATAGTATGTGAAAACAATAGGTTGAATTGATGAACATATGGAATGCTGTTTTTACACTAGATGGATTAAGGCCGAAGAAGATGGTGTAGTGATGACCAATACTTATTAAACTTCCCATTCACAATTTTTGTATCTAATATATTTTTCCATGGTATACATTCGTTTGAGATTATTAATATGATGGAAAACCATTTACAACAACACATGACTGAGCATCCCCATATTATTTTTGAATGGATGGTCCAAAATTGATAACTTTAACTGACTGGTGGAAGAACGACCAGTCCACTGAATCAAATGCTTTTTCAAGTCTAACAGTAGTATCATCCCTGTCATATTATTTACAATCACGTAGTGCATTATGTCGATTGATCTTACATTTTCCCCTATAAATCTGCCCGGAAAAAAAACATTTTGGTCTTCATGGATGATTGTATATAATTGTTTTTTTTTTATTCTAAGGGCTATTGCTGCAGAACCAATCTTATAAGCGACATTCAACAATGGAATTGGTCGCCAGTGTTTTAAGAATTGCTTTGGTTTTCCTTCTTTTGGGATTGTTGAGTGAATGCGTAATTCAGTGATCTAATAAGATAAATACGAATGTCATTCCAGAAAAAATTTTAAAATTCGGCAGTGAATCCATCTGGACCAGGGTTTTTTTCGTTTTCCAAATTCTGGACTGCTCTTAATACTTCTTCTTTTGCAAATGGTCCCTCCAAAGTGTTTTTTGTATTTCAGTTGATTTTGGGACACTTCTCAAATAATTTATTCATATCAGTATCACTAGTATCGCGCTTGGTATAAAGATTCTTATAAAAAAAATTGTTTCCTGTAATATTTCTTTTTGTTCCAATATTATGTTGTTATTTTCTTTTTGTATTCGCGTAATAGCTTTGTTTATATAGTTTTTGTTTTCTAATGATAGAAAATATTTTGTTGGTTTTTCTCCTTCCTCGCACCATGTTGCCTTGCTTCTCATCATTATATCATCTTTTATTTTGCTAAGTTTTCTAAAACTATCTAAGCTTCTTCTATTTGCCTTATTATATTCGTCATTTCATTTAGTTGATGTGTTTCATCTAAACATTTTTCCATTTGTTTAATTTGTTCTGCAACCAATTCCCTATCTCTGTTTATTTTGTTCTTTCTGTGAGTAGCAGGCGTAATTGTTTTTCCTCTTATGTTCATAATATAACCTCAAAAAGTAGCTGGTCATTATTTGTAAAGTCTTCTAATAGAGTGCCGTTACCTGCCATGTAAACTGCATACTGTATCAAAGGCAATCTCGCTGTAACAGGGTTGTTGGATTATAAGGTATTCTTTAAACTTACAGGTACCCATCAACTGCTCCATGCTAATTCTTTTCATCCACCGCATACCTTTAAGGGAATTATTAAATCCCAAATGATAAGGTGTCATGAAAATAGTAACACCCTCGCTTCCTTCAACGAGGCCTGTTCTGTTATTTTTAAGGCGCTGATTTCAGAAGATATTCTATGCGACTTCTTACCAAGATTAAATCTGAAACCCTCAGAAAACTTAACAGTTATAATACAGACAAATCTACAGAATCAGTACCAGTACGAAAACATCAGAATCACCCTGTAATATTGTCAGGCAGGTCTTCTGAATGTATGAAGACTAGATGTAAGCTAGGCTATTACATACCAGAGAGGTCTTTCTTCGTCGGGAAACAAACTGAAAATATCTATCATTTTGGCAGATGTTTTAAACTGTGATTCTGAAAATGTGGTTTACCTCATCGCTTGTAAAAAGTGTCTGAAACAGTATGTTGGAGAAACCAAAAATCC
>JAVFBZ010021828.1:0-11492 GCA_032466195.1 Katharina tunicata
TCCAAAAATGTCTTCTTGCGTGTCTTTAATTTTTAAAAAGTCCCATTTTTTTTAACGTCACGTGACAAATTTCATTGGATCACATGGTCTAAACATGGCCGACATTCTGGACAAGCAGCAAGTCGTGTCGCCGAAATGGGCTGGTTAAGGGTAAGTTCGTTGTCATTTGTTGGATATTTTTTTTATTATTTTGATGTTCAGAGTGTTCATTTATCGACACCAATGAGTTCTGTTGTATTTTGGACTTGTTTATGGATGTTTAACGCGTGTGAAAATTGATATTTCCGACCAGTTGAGTGTGTTCAATGGTGATATTCGTGACGTCATTGACATGCCTACTATAAGAAGGTTATCTTGAGTTGTAGCTTTTTGATATTGATGACATGAAGCTCTCTGGCTGTGAGCAGTATGTTACACATAGGGTGCTGTGTTAGAAATTGGTTGACCGTATTGTAACACTGTTTGTTGTACAACTTTTGTATAAAACTGATGTGCTGTTGAGTTTATATATCCGATATTTAATAGCCCCAGCCATATACCTTAGATATGTTTTTTACAGTGTCAACATTTTCGAATGCTTTCTTGTAATTCCCTGTGCATTAAATTCCCTAAAGCAAGAAGGTATTGAATTAAACTGGAATTGATTTCACACGCAATCCTTCATACAGGTTTCCCAGAGTTGAATGTGGGATTCCCATTTGAACCAGATAGTTTCTTCACGGTAGCCCTTACCGACATATCCAGAGCCCTACGATCTCTTCCAATCACAATCTAATTGGCTGTTTGCAAACTGCCAACTGACTTCCAGTCATTCTTTGGGGGGTTTGCTTATTTTTGTTCACGCGCAGGTACATTACGTCACTAGACGGTAATAATGCAATTAGGAAGTTCCCAACAATTTAATTGTAACGTTTGACGTCAGAAGATGGAGTTCAACTCAATTATTCAAATTCCATACATTTTGTATGGGGCTACTTTATTAGCCGCGAATATCAAATTAGTAAATAATTATAATACATTGGTAAGTTCATTGTTTGTTCTCACCTTATTAAGAGGATTAAACTATAATGTCCAGCATGGGATACTACTATAAGTCAGAAAACCGCGTCCTAGTGTATTTCTTTGCTAATGTTTGTATCAATTATTCTTAGCAAATATTGAAAAAAAATGGCACAGCATTTATATTGAAATAATGTTAAATTTCGGAACGTCCTTTCAATTGTACAATAGTTTTGCACTGTGGATTATAATATCAACTCCATTACGTGCGACAAAAACATTACCAAAGCTCACGGAATAAGTGGAATGAAAACTGTTTAAAAGCTGGGGATGCTTGGTCAATGTGTGTAGTTATTTAATTTACTGGACTGGCTGTTATGTTTACACCGTTTAAAGTATTATTTTTAAACGCTTCGCCTTCAACAATTTCAATTTTCGTACGATTATATTTTAGATGACCTATTTTGTAAACCACATTCAGTTCTTTATGGAATATAACGGATTAGTTGTGACAGCACACTCAAATAGCAGGTTTTGTCTGTCTCTGAAAGACTAAATATATTTACCACTCTCCATCAACCCGCGTGTAATGCCCGGATGTAATTCGTACATATCCACCTAGGACAGTGAAAATACTTCACTTCTATTTCACATATTGTGAACAAAGCCGCCTGACATAATGAGTGACTGAGGGCTGATTTGAATTCGAATGCCCATGATACATGAATGACCTAGAGAAATATATTCTCTTATCTGATAATCCCAACTATTAACAACATTATGGGATTTCTAGTGTTAGCCAACGGTTCTAAACAATTAACAATTACTAATTATCAGAACAAAAATACACTTTCAACAAAAAAATGTAAAATGTTTATATAAGTTTATTTTGTTTGGTATGAGAACACTATACAATATTAAGTTGATACAATTTAACGCAGAACATGTTTAACACAACCGTAGGGGAAATATTTAAAAAATACGCTATGACTTTAACGGGTTTTAAGTTATAGTTTAATTTTCTTCAGTTACAAGTATCATCTTTGAATACTAGAATAATGTGTTATCGAACCTTAGAAGCGATTCCAGACATCTTGAAATACACCATTTACGTCGGATGTAACCCTTCTCGCCCCAATCTGCAACGAGAATTATTCATAGAGCATGCAACAAAGAGACTTTCAATTGTTTATCAAACCGGAAACAGATGGCAGTTCTTCCTATCTGTCGTAAGTTGCCTTGGTTTCCATAGACTTTGTAACATGACGTAACAGGAAGAGGCTAACCAACCAGTTTTTAGCGATAACGCCTATTTATTTATTTTTTTAATTCGGACGGAACAAGGGTGTCCAACTTGGCCTTAGCTCGTTTATGATTACGCTACCGAATCAGTTCTTAGTCTAAATTTTCATACACTGATGGCGCTTCGAGAAAGTTATTTCACGTATAGCCAGCTAAAATGCCTCACTCACCCTTAGATCGATACCACATAATCAACGGCTCCTTATTACATGACTTCATTGATTTCATTTGAAATAGTCCCTCCGGCGGCCATCACCAGTGAACCTCCAGTATTTTATCAGGGGCTTATACAGAGTGGGTTTGTTTATATAAATAGTCGCTGATTCAGGTGCTACGGTCTTTATACGAACACTCACAATTAATATTATTAATTTTACATTTACATAGTTTTTTAAATGCAAAGATTTAGTTAGTGCTTCTCAGTCAATGATAATATATTCCAGTTGTCAAGAAACTCGAGCATTCGTTAAACGCAGCACAATCTGTTTGTATGATCGTGTTATGCACATTTCACAATAAAATATATTGGTTTAATCAATTATTTTTCGTCTTAACTTCATCCTTACCTGATCTTGCAGTATGTTTTAAGCAACACCTTGACCGCACAGCTTTGTATTTTAATTTACAGTTGTTAGCTGAATAATTTAAACAAGCAAGCATAATTACAGTTTTGCTTACGACAGATGGCTTATCTGAATTGCTACCAAATTCAGCAGTGGTCACGTCTCATACTGATCTACCTGGCCGAGGTTTGCTTAAACTGGGCTTGTCTGAACCTAGCTAAAAAAGCGGGGCCTCATTTGGCATCAAACAATTTTGCTTTTATTGTCTGACTTGAAATGCTTTGTACTTTAAGGACGATGAATGACATAACCTGTATTCAAATATTCCGTCACAACAAGACTGGCTTGTTATGGACGTCTTGGTTCGGTAACTATTCATACAGTGTAGTTTGGCAATAAACAATATTGACTACCATTGTGCGTTCTATAATTGTCCATGTCGGCGTCTTGTTTTTAATTCTCTTTGTTAGACAAACACAGTATTGGTCACGTCTCCAACTGTTATAACATGCTAAGCTGTCATGCTGTCGGAATTTTCTTCTGCTTTATTGGTCAACTATATTATCACCTTTTCATTGTTAACATACACACAGTCTGATGAAAACTAAATTCATACAGACGAGAAAATGTGGTTTGGAACTCATTCCGGTTACCTTAATGGTTCCATCAGAGATCGGACAGAACACATCAGTATTCGATGTTACATAAACGGGTTCCATGATAGTGTACATATAGGTGAACAGATTCTATATTGCCATCGATCAGAGGAATCAATCCCCAATTGCCCTTGAGTGCAATCCGGAAGATCAGCTAACATCGTTTACTGCAACTGCAGTATTTGGATATTACTCTAACCGCGTTTTCTTCTTCTCTGATGCGTGAAATTATCACGGCGAGAGAATATTCCTTTTAGGGGTGTTCATTGTCTACCCGGTAACTAAATGGCTTGGTTACGAGAGGGAAGAACAACATAAAATTAAATTGTGAAATATCTTTAAAGAAAACGGCGTTGTCAAATTCAAAGCTTTAACAAACCAAAAATTTGCGTACTGCCTATCAGTAAGATTTAAGTATGCTCTCAACCTGTACGAAATTTAACAACAGTTGTTACGTAAAATTTACGTGAAATTATCACGGCAAGAATATACCCCTTTTAGGGGTGTTCGTTGTCTCCCCGTTTACTAGATTGCTTGGTTACAAAATGAAAGAGCAACACAAAATTAAATCGCCTTAGACCTTTGAAGTAATCGGGGTTGTCAAACTCAAGGTGTCAACACCAAAAACACTGTGTGCGTTGCTTATTAGCAAAATTTTGATTTGCTTTATTGTTCAACTACATCATCACCTTGTCATTGTTAACATACACACAGTCTGATGAAAACTAAATCCATAAAGACGAGATGATGAGTTTTGAAAAAAGCTACATAAATGGATTCCATGATGGTGAACAGATTCTACATTGCCATCGATCAGAGAAATCAATCCCCAATTGCCCTTGAGTGCAATACTGAAGATCGGCTAAGATCGTTTACTGCAACTGCGGCCTTTGAACATTACTCTAACCGCGTTGTTTTCTTCTCTGTTGCGTGAAATTATCAAGGCAAGGATATATCCATTTAAGGGGTGTTCATTGTCTAGCCGGTAATAAGATGACTTGGTTACAAGAAGAAAGAACAACTCAAAGCTAAATTGCCAAAATTGTTTACATAAATCGGTGTTGTCAAATTCAAAGTTTAACAACAAAAATACACTTTGCGTGCTGCCTATTAAAAAGATTTTAGTATACTCCTAACCTATAAGCATTTTAACATCAGTTGTTACGTCAAATTTACGTGAAATTATCATGGCAAGAATATACCCCTTTTAGGGGTGTTCGTTGTCTCCCCGTTTACTAGATGGCTTGGTTACAAAATGAAAGAGCAACACAAGGTTAAATCGCCTTAGCCCCACACCCACCCCCACCCCATCCATTCTGATCATGCAGATAGGACTGAATGAAGTCTGTCTTATGTCTCAGCAGATGTATGTATTTCCAATCAAGAGTCAGTCATTTCAATGTTGACAAACAAACTTCAATTGCTTTTTTCTAGATTATGGCAGATTTAACACTTCAGAACCAAATCTATCGATACTATTCATCGTAGAAACTTCAAATTTGAAGGAAGCAAAACTTTGTAGAAAATATAGCATTTTATTTAGTTTTGTTTTTATTTAATTTTATTCATATATTTGCCCAGATTTGGTTTCGAATATTACGTTTACAAAGACACAAAATATTGTCATAACGAGTTCTGTTCCGATTTGGTTTTTTTTACAGATATTTTCTCCATGAAATTGTTATGAATATGTGGCTTGAAAAAAGAATAATGTGTACGTTCCGAACTTATACAAAATATACCAATTAACTCTGTATTCTGTATCAATGAACTTTAGAAGAGTGTGGTCAGTAATGGGTGTATGACTTTTTGAATTCCAGTATAACGGAGTTATGAGAGAAATTGATTGCCGAAAGCATTTCATTTGTGATTTTAAGACAAATATCTCAAAGCCTATTACTGAAAATGGGTCACAGTAGAGACTTGGGACTTTCCGTTTCCACTTAAACGGACTGAAGTAAATCAATAAAACGTTTCCACGTGTTAAACATCAATGACAAATGCACATAGCTAATAATGGTCATTTTTCAGTTGAAATTATTGATCGAAAGGTCGCATTAATTCCCTTACTGTTTGAGAGGTTGTTATCCAGAGGATTGATCGATATAAAGTTTGTGCTGAAAGCCTCAAACAAAAAACGGCTGGAAAAGGCAGGACTCGTTTTTCTCGTGTTGGTATAATGTAAAAAAATTAACCTCCTGCCAAACAGATCTGGTATAATGTAAAACAATTACCTCCTGCTCAACTCTGTCTATGATCCAGTTAGTACATTTATTTATTTATTTTTGGTTCCCCTGCCAAACAACCAGTGAAATGATAAAAATCAAATCCCCAGCCAGCTTATTTGTACATATTATATGTTCGTATGATTCATTTTTGAACTTATGTTACATACAACCTTGTCTATACTTTAACTGTACCAAAAGCTTTGTTCCATGCAACTTCTTTTTGTAGGAAGCATTAAAAGCTCTGCTTACAGCTCCCAAAGGAATACAGCTTAAAACAAAAACAAAAACAAAAAAACAGATCTGGTGTAATGTAAAAAAAATTCCTCCTTCTAAACTGTTCTGGTATAATGTAAACAAAAATTACCTCCTGCTAAACAGATCTTGTATAACGTAAAAAGAATATTATCTCCTGCTAAACAGATCTTGAATAATGTAAAAAGAAATATCACTTCCTGGTAAACAGATCTTGTATAATGTAAAAAATATTACCTCCGCTAAAGAGATCTGGTATAATGTGAACAAAAAATCCCTCCTGGTAAACAGATCTGGCATAATGTAAAGATAATACCTCCTTCTAAACAGATGTGGTATAATGTAAATGCCTCATGCTAAACAAATCTAGTGATTTAATGCTGCTTGAAAAAAGAGACAGCTTGTCTGATGTAAGAGCGTTTGGGAGTTTCTTCTTGAAGTTGCGGTTGACGGAATATATCCGATTTATATTTACATATTTGAAGACAAATACAGAAACCGGAAAACCTATCGTTTAAAGGGAAAGTTTTGAAAAAAAAAAGTCAAGTTAAATTACAGACCCTACCAAGTTGTTGTCAAAACTGCTATTACAATTGTTTAAAGGATTTTTCGTTTTGCGTTTAAAGCCACTTGAACTTAACTATTTTAATTAAAATGTATACTGGACTGTCGTGCCACAATAAATTTATGCAGTTCTTGCAGATAAAAAAAAAACCCAAAGTACTCCAAATTTGACCATAGAAAAGCAGAACGTGTACAAATGTACAGAATAAAATTATATATCTGATCCACTATGTTGTAATATACAATTGAATAGAGTGACATGATAACTGCAACAAATGTAGCACGAAAAGTCTTTTATTTTACCTACAGCAGTTCAGTTGAAGTGGCTTACAGTGGAAAACAGGCCTTTAACTTGACTCTGACTTTTTTCCTTCCCCATTGAAGGAACTATGCCGCAAAATTTCGGCCAAAAATGGACTGAAACGAATTAATTTTCTGGTATGGCCCAAAGCATAAACTTTCAGAAAATATCAACGTCGAGAATGTGCGATATACCGTTTTAAAATAATAATAAAGGATGTAAAATCTATAATGCGACCCTGCATTATAGATTTTACATCCTTTAATCAGGTCGCATTATAGATTTTATATCCTTCATTATTATTTTAATACTGTATATCGCACATTCTCGAGGTTGATATTTTCTGAAAGCTTTGGGCCATACTAGACAAATATGGAAAACCCAGTTTAATTCGTTTAAGTCGATTTTTGGCCGAAATTCTACAGTACAGTACCTTTAAGGGAAACTCTTACTTTCAAGATGAGACTTCTTCTGTCACTGTCTGGATTACATACTGTGTTACCAATACAATGGTTCCGAAAGTTTTTGCCACCGCCGTTACCCAGGCGGAAAGGCTAAATCAAGAATGGACAGTGTCTGTTTCTGTATTTGATTAAACTAACATTGTCCTTCACGGTATATTAGTGTTAATAATGGCTTTTAGTTACCGATATTTAGTGTGAAACCAAGACAAATTCTGAAATTCAATATGTGAAAAAAAACCCAGATATACTTCTTGTCAATATATCTCTTAGCATGATTTACCGTTAATGGATTTTTTTCTGAATTATTCATACTGTAGACGACCTATCTATATGCCATGGTCCATTATGTATTTGATAATACAGATTATCTAAGAGGACATGTCTCAGTAACAGGTGTTGTCTCTCACTTGGGACTTTCTGTATTAATCCCTGTCTGCTGGCCCACGCTTCATACTTTAGGTACCATCTACTGTGAATTTAAAAGTATCGATCCAGGTATTCATATGCATAACGGGGGATTGAATAATTTAGCAACATTGTGAGATTAATAGTGGATATCACATAGTGAAGTTTAAATACCAATAATATTGCTCGATTGAGCGGTGGAACTGATAACCTAGGAGACGCAAAGCCTTGAGTGGGTTATAACCTCTACCTTTCAAATGATGAAACATTTCAGGGAAAACATACAGTGAAATGTTAGAAGTCTTTTTTTGACTGAATATATTTAATAAGATCTGCCGAATGCGTTGACTCCCAACTAACGTATGTACAAATCATTAGAGTTCTACATTACAATACACAGCACAGTTTACGGAATACACCTACACAGTCATTTAGTTTAGTTTGGTTGCCCGCTTGGTGATAATTTGTTTGGCTATTTGACTCATTTTACTACGTGTCAGCTCAAATGGCGAAGACAGCATCTGGATACAAGTATGAGGTGCTGATGTAAAGGTTCGATTTGATTTAATTGTCCGCAGGATTGCTTAAGACCAGCAAATATGTGGTTAATTTGACGATGTACTAACTTACACATCATTAAACTGACGCAGCTGGCTGTAGTAGGCTTATTGTCTCTTTTGTTCGTTGTTACTGTATGTAAAGTGTTAACGGCCACTAAGGTGTTAGCCACATGTAACTGGAATAATTCACATATGTTGAGCTGTTATGAAGGTGATATCCATGAAATCTACTAAATGGTTTTAACTTAAAAGTTCATTTCAGCCGGTTACTGGGGAATTTTCCTCAAACATTAAGGTAATGTATGTACTTGAGGCAATTCTAAACATTTTGAAATACACCAATTACGCAGGAATGCCATCCATTAGGCTTCAAAGATAATTCCCGGGGCAACACAAACAAAAACATGCGCTTAGCCATGAAACCAGATGGCATCGTTTCCGGTCGGTCATTGATTCTTATATGGTTGGTTTTATCAATAATAATTACAATGTTTTACGTAACAGACTGGGACTGAAGATCAGGTTCATGCTGGTAACACTGAGTTGAATTCAAAACATTGTCTGACAAGTTATATGCACAAAAGTACATATTCGGTAGCAGTCGTGCGTTTTCTGTTATCCCGATTTACAGTAATATTAATTAAAATTGGAACACCAGCACATTTTTCAAAACATTCCATTAGTAATAATGTTATTGTTGTCTACGCTCTTACATACAGGTGGCACCTTTTTCCTTTTCTTCTTATCCAACATCCCCTATTGTGAAAAGTCACTTTATCCAAGGGTAACTGGCCTATCTAACCGCTCAAGTAGCGTACTTTTCAATAACTTGCATTGGTCTTGCCGATCTAGACCAAGGTGTTCCCAACCAGAACACCGTCAAACCTTACGGTGGAAGATATATGATATTCTCCTTTGACAAACCAATATAACTTTTCGAAAAAGATTTCTGCAACATAAAGTATTATTAATAATATTTTAATAGAAGCGGATGAAATGTACTATTACGTAATATTATTTGTAATAAGGAGTTGTGTCAATACGTGCCAACAAATGATGTAGACTGTAAACCTTTCAGTAAGTCGTTTAAGTTAAGTTTCGCCGTAACGCGATTGTTATCGACAACAATATTTTGCTGAGATGAACATCCAAATGTTGGAGGAAAATACCCACAATTATCAATAACCATTAAAAGTCACATTTGTTATGCTGGCTCTCCTCGGCGTTGGTTCCGACATGGGTTTTCTAAAAATGTCCTTGCGAGAGGTTACCCATTTCTCATCACTCAAATGCACGTGGCCAATAACCCCAGGTCGGATTAAAATGGGTTTCGTTGTGTCCCTTATTGATTTAAAGAAATTAATGAGACGATTGTGGATTTCTGACTTCATCGTTTTCGTTCAATGTGACCTCGCTGTCTCTTATTGTTTGTTAACAACTAGTATGACTGGACGTCACTAGACGGTAACTATAAAATTAGGACGTTTCTAGCAATTTAATTGTAACGTTTGACGTCAGACGATGGAATCAAACTCAATTGTTCAAATTCTATACATTTTGTATGGGGCTACTTTATTAGCCGCGAATATCAAATGAGTAATTAATTATAATACATTGGTAAGTTCATTTTTTGTTCTCATATTATTAAGAGGGTTAAACTATAATGTTAAGCATGGTATACTTTAAGTTAGAAAACCCCGTTCTATTGTATTTCTTTGCAAATGTTTGTATCAATTATTCTCAGGAAGTATTGGAAAACTGTCACAACATTGATATTGAAATAATGTTCAATTTCAGAACCTCATTTGAAGTTTTCAATAGCTTTGAACTGTGAATTATGTTTATCAACTCCATTATGTGCGACAAAAACATTTTCAAAGCTCACAGAATGAGTGGAATGAAAACTGTTTTGAAGTTGGTGAAGCTTGGTGAATGCGTGTATTTATTTTGGACTGGCTGTTATGTTTACACGGTTTAAAGTTTTATTTTTAAACACTTCGCCGTCAACAATTTTCGTACGATTATATTTAAGATGACCTATGTTGTAAACCATATACAGTTCTTGATGGAATATAACGGATTAGTTGTAACAACACATTCCAATAGCAGATTTTGTCTGCCTCTTGAAGACTAAATATATTTACCACACTCTATCAACTCGCGTTTAATTCTCGGATGTAATTCGTACATATCCACCTAGGACAGTGAAAATACTTCTCTTCTGTTTCACATATTGTGTACATAGCCGCCTGACATGAGAAATGAGTGGCTAAGGGCTGATTTGAATTCGAATGCCCATGATACATGAATGACCTAGAGAAATATATTCTTTTATCTGATAATCCCAACTATTAACAACATTATGGAATTTCTAGTGTTAGCCAACGGTTCTAAACAATTAACAGTTACTAATTATCAGAACAAAAATACGCTTTGAACACAAAAATGTAAAATGTTTATATAAGTTTATTTTGTTTGGTATGAGAACACCTGACGATATTTAGTTGAGATAATTTAACGCAGAACATGTTAAACACAACCGTGGGGGGAATATTTAAAAAAATACGCTATTGCTTTAACGGATTTAAAGTTTTAGTTTCATTTTCTTCAGTTGCAAGTATCATTTTTGAGCAATAGAATAATGTGTTATCCAACCTCTGAAGCGATTCTAGACATCTTGGAATACACCATTTACGTCGGATGTAACCCTTCTCACCCCAATCTGCAACGAGAATAATTCATAGAGCATGCAATAAAGATACTTTCAATTGTTTATCAAACCGGAAGCAGATGGCAGTTCTTCCTGTCCGTCGTAAGTTGCCTTGGTTTCCATAGATTGTGTAACATTACGTAACAGGAAGAGGCTAACCATCGAGTTTTTAGCGATAACGCCTGTTGATTTGTTTTAATTCGGACGAAACAAGGGTGGCCAACTTGGCCTTAGTTCGGTTATGATTACGCCCACGAATCAGTTCTTAGTCTAAATTTTCATACACTGATGGTTCTTCGAGAAAGTTATTTCACGTATAGCCAGCTAAAAGGCCTTACTCACCCTTAGATCGATACCACGTAATCAACTGCAGACTAAACGGCTCCTGATTTCATTTGAAATAGTCCCTCTGGCGGCCATCACCAGTGAACCTCCAGTATTTTATCAGCGGCTTATACAGAGTGGGTTTGTATATATACATAGTAGCT
>JAVFBZ010021839.1:0-11492 GCA_032466195.1 Katharina tunicata
AGTAAACAAACAGTCCTTGACCTGTGAAAAGTGTGTCACTCAAGCTTCTAGCAAATTCAGTATGATTGCAACAATAATACAGTTTATGATTATTTCATAAGCATGTATTATGACAGTGGACCTTCGAACAGAGACACAATCTGAGAGAGGGGTACACCCCGAGCCCAGTGTTAGGCATAATACACACAATACTGCCCACACGCCCATGTCCATAGACGCCTTGCCTCATCCAGCCATGTCGAGATCCACGGGGAAAGTGGTGGGAGCCCGTACGATCTTGGTTGTCACGGTCGAAAAAGACAGCCACCCAATGTTCTCCAGGCTGGTCACACGAGTCCGTGTTCAAGATATACCCGACAGGGTAAAGGGGGTGGGGTGGTCTGTGATTCTGCGCAAACACACATTGAAACACCTGTCGCGTCCACCCATCGTCGGTCAACACACGCTGTAGTTCCGTAGAGTTCATCGTGGTTTAAGCCTGAAAGTCGCAGTTAATCTGACAGTTCCGATCCACCTCAATCACGTTGTCGAATTTCGCATAACAAAACACGTTGATCGTCTTGCAGAGGGTTAAACTCGTCGTCGCTGTGTAACTTTGGGGACAGATCGAAACAGAACAAGGGGAACCCGTGCATGGTCGAAGTCGTGACGGATGATATCGTTGCCTTCGTCGCGGTAGGTTTTCCCCACGCTGGTGAACACGTTGAAAAACGATCGCACGTACAAATGCTCATTGAAGTTGGGGGTGAGGGGTTGGGAGGGGATTTGACGACCGTTCATGTGCATAGCCAGGTAGTTCAAGTTGTTGTGCTAAAAATGGAACCGTCAAATGCCGTGTTGTCGACCAAGCACAGGAGAAGTCCTTTCGGTTACACCTCCAAAGATAAGTTTTGTTCGTTGACGACATTTTGTCCTTGCGGTACAGCGAAATACTCAGCAAACGTCGAATGGGGTACTTGGTTAGGGCTTTCTGCAGAGCTTTGACATGCGCGACTTGGAAGGGTAGACTGATTTGGACTTTGCGGACGTGGACCTGAACGTCCTGCAGCACATTTTAAAATCGGGCAGCACTTGACTGCTCAATAAAGCGAAGGTATCTTTGGCTCGCGTGAGTCGCAGTTGCACGGTGAGGAGATAACGATCTTGAAAGCCGAAGTCGGTATGCATGCGACCCAACATGTCGACGGCTTTACTCTTGGCGGTGTGTTGCATGCGGCGTAGAAATCCTTGGTTGTCTCTATTGTGTTCGTTGAATTTCCCGGCAAGATCTTTTTCTCAGAGGGCGGCACCCAGTTGTGTAGATTTGGCCTCCCCTCCGTATGACAGCAAGATGTCGATGTAAGAGCAGTACAGATACATGTTGGTGGACACACTCACCAATATTTATCGTTCAGACTAACATACACTTGTTGCCAGAGACTGTGCAGCCAGAGGTTCGTGTGTGAAATGGTGACAGTATTTCTTCATATATAATATATATTTATATTTCTTCATGGTTACATAAGCATGATGGAGAAGAACAAAAAGGCACGTAGAGCACTAGCATCACGAATAAAACAATAAATAGGGTTGTATTGAATGAATAGAAGGAAACAAAAGTTGAAAATAGAGAGCAGTGATCATGTAAACTTTTGCATGAATAAATCGGAACCGGTTAAAGGTAGAGCATAGACATTCAACAGGTCGTGAAAAGGGGCATGGGTGCTACCTGGAAAGAGTTAATTCTTTACTCACTTCTGGCCATGATTTAACATTTAGTTGACAGCGCCTCATAGCCAAGATCTCTTTGAATAGAAGGGTTGCCCAGTGGCTTGTTCTGTCAATTATACACGTGTTACTGAGTATCATTTCATACCAATCTAATGCTTTTTTTTTATCATTTAATAGATCTGGTAGACTTAGTAAAGACTTTAAATAGTTTAAATCACTACATGTATTCATATGTTTAAATATCTCACTATTACCTGCCGTATGTTCTTTAATTCTAATGGCCAATTTCTGTTTTATCTATATACTCAGAATGACAAGGTGGACAAGTGAATTTGTAAACTACAGTTGTTGTACGGTTTGGGCGTAATATATTTGGTGTTTGTAAAAGTAATAACCCTCATACAGTGAGATACAGCTTTGTATGTTCTATTCAGTAAAATTTAAAACTGCTGTAATCTCTCGTGATGCTGCTTTCTGAAAATTTGAAATCCACATGCACTGAAAAAAAGTGGAGCCAACAATTCCTCTTAATCTTGCAGATTTGATCACCTAAAACAAATTAATTTTGACTTATTTAAATTTTCCCGTTCATTTTTCCATTGAGAAATTAGGAACAACTCTATTCGAAAGGACTGTAGCTAAAAAAAGTAGGTGGACATGTTATATTTGTTGTTTTCAATTTCCAAAGCTCAAATGACCCCAGCTTTCTTTCTGTTAAGGTATTACACTAGACTCAATCATTTTTTTCATCCACTTTTTCAATGGGTGAACTTTGCAAATTACTACATAAACAGTTTGGGCTTTTTAGTGGTTCTTAACCTATAGGCCTTAGCACTCGGAAGTCTTCGATTGTACTCTGCACATCCCCTCAGACGTGACTTAACCTCCGAAGATCATCGCCATCCTGGAAGATTTTTACGCATACAGCCATCACGACCTAGCATAGTGATGTCAGCGAAAACGAGAAATCACGCGAGGTTTTGCCGATTGGGTTATAGGAGCTGTATGACTTCCTCCTTCTGTCTACAATGGCCGTGCGACGTCCTCCTTCCGACTATAACAGCCGTATGACGTCCTCCTTCCGACTATAAGTGCCGTATGACTTAAACCTTCTGGCTATAATTAATGCGTGGCTTCTACCTTCGGACTATAAGGGCCGTACGACACCCTTCTTCTGACTATAATGGATGGATGGCTTCTACATTCCGACTATAAGGGCCTTATGATGTCCTCCTTCTGACTATAATGGATGGATGGCTTCCAGCTTCTTGCTACAAAGGATGTGTTACTTCATTTTTCTGGCTCATTTAAATAGCAGACCACTTCCCTGTTTTTCATGTAACTGGAGTAGGCATTCTTTAAATTTCATATAAAACCATATTTATTAACTTGGAAACCTATAGATGAATTGATAAACCGAAAAAGGTCCCCCAGTCCGCCAGATGTATTTACAGTGTATGGCAGGGAGGTGGACGACAAAACAGAGATTGTCTAACAATCCAATGCTTACAGTTTGGTAGTACCTAACATACAAAGGAAAAAAAAAAAAAACCCTCATGATTACAACACTTTTTAAGTTCCTGGGTCCTCAACTCCCAGCTGACTCCCAAAATATAAGAATCAACACATTATCTGAAATTGTCTAAATTTAAAAAAACTCTACTTACGCTATATTACTCTCTTCTATTCCCATATTTATCAGATTGCAATACTTACATTACTCACTTATATATCCTAGCAACATTACAGAAGTATATTATCAGAGTTATTTACTCTATCAGATCGCTCCCTCTATCAGGTATCACATTGATTGATTACCTGACACTACAAGGAGTATATTTGGTGCATTATCTTCTACAAATCGTTATAATGCCAGAAAATCAACGACTAAACTATGTCGACCATTTTCCATTTTCACGTTTCTTCTTTTCAGTTAAAACGAGAGGTGTTCCTCTTGTGTGGAATAAACTTCCATTACAATTTAAAATTAGAACGTCTATCTTACTGTTCAAACGAGAGTCAACTAACCATCTATTACAATCTTGATTTTATCTTAAAACAACTGAAAGACCTGTTATTATGGTTAATGCCTACCGGATAATCGTGTCGATCATATTATTTCCTCTTTGTTCTTATTTTTGTTAGCTAATTAACCTTCTGATATCTTAGAATTATTAGTGAAATACTCTTTAAGTACGTCGTTAAACGCTAATCAAATAAATGAATTAATTAAATCTTGGTATTACTTTGGTCGATGTTTAATTTTCTGCGGTAAACAAAAAAGACCTCCGCGGTTTATTCCTGCCATATTGGCTTATATTTATGTATTTTTTTTGTGTCAAGAGTAATCACACTGGCACAGGTATATCGACTTATTAAAACCGATATATTTTTGTATAAATGTAGAGAAAGAAAATGTTGCATGCCTCCACCGGGATTCGAACTCGGGTCTTCGGCTAGCAGGGCCAACGCTCTAACAGACTGAGCTACAGAGGCTCACGGTAGAACGAACGATATATTTATCTGTAGTTATCTATATTTAATTATTCGAATTTCCATTGTTAAAGTAACATAATTGAGTATGGTGGTGGCTCCAGAATATGATGGGCGGTTTATGTTGGCTGTATGTTTTGGTTTGTTTGGGCCATCATCAACAGTGGAAGTGCTTGCTATGGTGGTCTGGGTGGACCGAGATGATCGGTCGGCATGCCATGCCATGGATTGCTCGTCCTTTTTTAAAGTTGTTACCATACACTGCATTGATATGTGCTCATAATACACAAAGCGTCTGCGACTGGGAAAGGGCTGTATGACTTCTACCTTCGGGTAAAAGGGCTGTACAACTTCTTACACCCGGTTATAAAGGCTGTATGACTTCTACCTTCGGGTAAAAGGGCTGTATGACTTCCTACACCCGGTTATAAAGGTTGTATGACTCCCACCTTCTGGATAGAAGGGCTGTTTGACTCCCACCTCCTGGCTAGAAGGGCTGTTTGACTCCCACCTTCTGAATAGAAGGGCTGTTTGACTCCCACCTTCTGGATAGAAGGGCTGTTTGACTCCCACCTTCTGGCTAGAAGGGCTGTTTGGCTCCCACCTTCGGGTAAAAAGGTTGTACGTCTTCCTACACCCAGTTATAAAGGCTGTATGACTTCTACCTTCGCGTAAAAGGGCTGTATGACTTCCTACACCCGGTTATAAATGTTGTATAACTCCCACCTTCTGGATAGAAGGGCTGTTTGACATCCCACCTTCTGGATAGGGCTGTTTGACTACCACCTTCTGGATAGAAGGGCTGTTTGACTCACACCTTCTGGATATAAGGGCTGTTTGACTCCCACCTTCTGGATAGAAAGCTGTTTGACTCCCACCTTCTGGCTAGAAGGGCTGTTTGACTCCCACCTTCTGGATAGAATGGCTGTTTGACTACCACCTTCTGGATAGAAAGCTGTTTGACTCCCACCTTCTGGATAGAAGGGCTGTGTGACTCCCACCTTCTGGATAGAATGGCTGTTTGACTACCACCTTCTGGATAGTTTCAAGTTTCAAGTTTCAAGTTTTTTATTTCACTCAAATCCACTCAGGGTGGCGCGAGAGGTACAGTGGCAGAAAGTATAATAAAACACATTAATTAGCAAAGCATAATAAGACACATTAGTTATGTTACAGTATAGATCCTTCATATACATAGGCTGCAATTTTAGATAGCGATTTAACATTTTTGCTTGTAAAGAAACATTGGATTTTGAAAACACTTGGTTTCCTTAGCATATGTTCTGGAAATGTTTTTTTCGAATTGTTTGTAAAGCTGGACATTCAGTAAGAAAGTGGTATTCATCACCAACTGCTCTTTTGTCACATTTAGTGTATTTCCGTTCGTTTCTATTTTCCTGTCTCCATCTACCAGTTTCTATAGGCAGCTTATGGTTAGAGGTAACAAACTTAATAAGAGCATTTCGGTGTTTTTCATTTGTAATTTGTAAGTATTCGGACGTCACAAAATCACATTTAAACATCTTATACGAAATGACTTTGGATGAGGACAGAATATCTGCATGCCATTTTTGAATAAATTGGTCTTTCAATCGATTTTCCAGGACATGTAGCCTACAAAACTAGATGGAATGTTAACACCTTGTGTTTCCCAAACATAATAAAAACCAGCATTGCACAGGATAGAAGGGCTGTTTGACTCCAACATTCTGGATAGAAGGGCTGTTTGACTCCCACCTTTACTCTACACAATTACTTAATTTACATTTATAAGGTTATTTATTTAAAGACACAAACTCGGACGATGGAAGAGTCCGATACTGCGTTCCATGTTCTTCTGTGTACGGGATCCTAATTCACAAAAGGTTACCATTATTAACCAAGCGTTCGATATACAGTAAACCGTCATACTGGTTAATTATCGAGAAAAACAAAATAAAAAAGATATGGCATTACTTTTTTGTTCTTTCTTTTTCATGCATAACAATAACTGTTAACAGTTTCAAAGAACATTTTATGTTACGGTTAAATTAGTCAATATATTTGTGGATCCAATTAAAAAATCTGCCTACGTGGGTGTAGAATCCGTACTGACCCTCCGCATCACATCCTATTCCCCAGGAAACAACACCGACAAGAACGAAACGTTCGCCTGACTGAACAACGAAACCGCCGCCACTATCTCCTCGGCAGGCGTCTCCTCGACTTGCGGTGGAGAAACCGGCACAGAACATGCTCTCTGTCATCACTGAGTCATGGGTGAGAGATTTCAGGCATACCGATCTGGACTGGATTGGCAGCTTAACTTCCCGTAGTTGTCGGGCAGGTGAATGGATGTTTGGCTTCAGCAGTCCACAACCAGCTACGTATCCTGCTGCGTGCTTCCTGAAAAATTCATCCTCATTGAATGATTTAGATTCCAAACAAATGGGTTGAACTGTTGGAGTGAATTTTATCACTTCTTTAAGACGGATTAAGGCAATGTCATTATCCAGTGTTATCTGTTCATAGGCTTCGTGGATGACCGCTCGATCGATGGGGAAAGGAACCCCACCATCACCTCGGCAATTAGTAGTTCCGACAAATATCTTTGTTGTGTGTGGGGAGTATATTGGTGTTAACGTGCCATGGCGATAAGCCCCTAGACAATGAGCTGCCGTCACAATCCACCTGCTATCTATTATTGAAGCTCCACAAAACGATCGGCCCTGAAACAGTATACGATAAGTAACATGAGATCACAATGCAAAATTACACAACTACAGGAACTCCGTGAACGAACAGTGTTAACTATTGAAGCGACTCTCATAGTCATTCCTAATTTAACGGAACAAGTCATAAACAAGAATCAAAATAACGATTTAATTCTAGGGTTCTGTCAAAGTTTTCTCTGATTCCGGAAAACTTCCCTAAGATGACAAATTCCAATCAAATGCTCAAATCAGACTATATATTACATATTCCATGAAAATATCGCCAAGTTATCGCGAACTTCAAAGTAAGCGAGTTGAGGGACTTATGGCAAGACTAAGATAGTTTACCAATACAAATGTCATGTTGATTCGTGTCTCGACCTTTGTCAAACTGACAACCAGCCCCACTTACTGTTATCGATCTATCACTTATCATTCTGAATCAATAATGACCCTGTATCAGTAATCACACTGAATTAGAAATGGCTCTGTCTAGGTAATCATTCTGAATCAGTAATAGCCCTGTCTCAGTAATCACTGTGAACCCATAATTAACCCGTATCGACACTCACCCTGTATCATTTATCACTGCAATCACTCTGTATTTGTAATGACTGTAATCACTCTGTATCAGTTATCACTTTGTATCAGTAATCGACATGTATCACGTATCACTCTGTAATCACTGCGTTAGTAAGCACTCTGTGCCAAATATCACTGTATCAACAATCACTCATTATCAGTAATTTCCGTGCATCATTAATGACTCCGTATAACTAATAAATCTGTATTTGTAATCTTACTGTGTATCACAAATAACGTTGTACCAATAATCATTCTCTATTAGTAATGACTAAAAAGTTTAAGTATGTACTTACATCCACGGTGTCAACCAAAAGAGCAAACCATGGATAGGAACCATCTAATGCAGGAAGTCCCCCTACTATCCGAGCAGTCCTCTGGATTCTACCCGGGAAGCTCATTGTAGGCCTTCCACATACTAAACAAACAGAACAAAAGGGGCATAAGAAAACAAATCATGTAGAATAAACGCCATTAGTTTGAACTATGAAGAAAAAAGTTATAAAACTAAGAAAGCCGAATAAAATCATGCAGGACAGAAAAATGAGACTTCATTGTTTCGCTCAAATGATTTCATGAGATCATAGGCCAAGCATTCTGATTTAGCACTGAACTACAGGGAAGTGTGTTCCGAACCTTGCAATGCTTTCTTCGCTCAGCACTGGGGAAAAATAATTTTCCAGTATATCAAAGTACTTCACATTTTATTTATTGCGTTAGTTTGGCTATTAACTGTTGGAAAACACCTATGTCATATGTTAAATACGCTTGAACACGGCGATAAACACCAATCAACAAATGAGCTGTAGTGTTTGGGAAACATTCATAGATACTTACTGTTATTGAGATTTGTTTTCCCGACCACTGTAAGGAAGGCTGTATAACGTTTCTCACATTTAGTGTCTTTTATTTTACAAGTGTACTTTCCGGCATCAGCGAAATCCAAATTACTAATTTGAAGAAAGTGATTTGACAAAACCTGAAAATATTAACGAGAAATATCCTAATAAATGTTTGATACTACTTAATGGTTATGTAAAAAGTTGAAACAAGGACAAAATCATCGTTTAGCAACAGCAAAAATGATGATGTTAATATGCCTTAATTCTTTTGCTGTTTTTTTTCCTTTGAGAATATGAGTTTACTATAGACCAGACGGTCCTTAAAGTAACATAAATACTCAAAATTAGAGTCTTACAACAAGTTATGATTGCCTTGATTTTTACCAACTTTAAAGTTTGTGCATAAACTAAAACAATTACATTGACATGAAAATTATTTAGTTGGTTCAATGCTAGTAATAGCCAGGAGAAATCATGCAATAATTCGACTTCAGCGTAAGGAAGGCCAGCCATTTTTCCTCGTTTGCCTCAAGTAAAACTTTTGATCTCGCCGGGTTCATGGCCTTATATGGAATGAGTTAAGGATTTGAAGGCTAGTTAACGTTTGATTTGGTGTAGCGTCGGTACATCTTAGGGTGGTTCAGTTATGACAGCTGATTGACACATCCCCATAATAATATTCTGACAGAAAATTCAGTTTTTAGTTTTTTAGTAATTGTAAAATTCTCCTTCAACCTACTAATTTGATGTTGGAATTAGTTGAAAGCCTCTAACTTGTACTTCTTGAGAAAATATCATTAATGAGATTCTGTGATATTGTTAAATTCAGAACTTTTGAATGCGTATGTTACTTTAATGCATCAAACTAACTCACATGCTATTTATTTATGCATTGATTCTTGACATTGGTGTTTAACATCACAAGAAATGGGTAACCCGGACTTTTCCTTATTAATCACTCTAGCTCTGGGGAAACCATCTCGCTAGGTCATACAATATACCAATTGAGGGCAACAGCTGGCTGGACGCTGTGTACCACATAGTCGATTCCTATTTATTATGGCGTTTTTGTGACACTCAAGTGATCAGAAAAGGGACTACTGTGCATTGGCATTTCAAACTAATAATATAGGGTCAAATTAAATTCAATTTTAGAAATACATGTAGTACTAGATTCCGCATGAAATTTGGCTGTGCTACCGGGTATCCAAGGAACATTTTTGTATTGCACCTTGCAGACTTAATTTAATTCTTTGTATAAATAGTGTTATAATTACCCTGTAACTGTCCGTTTTAGGTAGCTGGAGGTCGTCTTTGAACCACGTATAAGTAAGACGTCCGCCTGAGGATGTGCCCCCTTTTGCTAGACATTTTAAGAGATGAGTCCGTTTACCAATTGTTTCTGTGGCGTTTGCTGGCTTGTAGGTAACTTCTGAGAAATTAATGTGAAACATCGACAATTACATCCCCTGATCACAATATGAAGTCTGAAATGTTTTTTTTTCGTTTTGACTGTCAGTATAAATTAAATGACTGGTATGAATATCCCGATAGGCGGTTTAGCAGCGTGTGTTTGCATATCCTCATGACACTTATAACCATCATATGGTTACACAAGCTTTAGTCTGGTGACCCTGAAGAGGTCAGTTCTCAGCAAACAGAGTTAATTCACCAGAAAAAAGGCAATACACAGAGTTAATGAAGGTTTGCGATCGGGGCGTCAATGTCTTATGACGTATTTGCTTCTGGTTGCATGACCTAGAATACGCCCATAAGCTTCAAACGACTACAAAGCTACATTATAATGCTAGTACCGATTTAGATAAAAAATAAGGTAATGTATGAAAACCAACCAAATTCACATGGCTCATCGACTATCACGTAAGCCACCTGTTCGATACGTTCAGCACCATCTACAGCCACACATGTGTATTTTCCTGCGTTTAGGGGGCCAACTTCTAACATATGAAGCAAGCCACCCTCGTAAACACGTATTGACCGACGTCTGTTTTCCGGGCTATCTTTTCGTAAGTATATGTCGTCATCGAAGACCCTGGAAATATAAAAATAAAAATAAAAAATAAACCAAATTGCTCTATATAATCGACAACAAGCAATATCAAACTTTCAACCGCGGCATTGAACACATTTATAGGCTACGTCATGCATATGAAAGTTGAAGCTATGTAGCATATAGTTATCACAGTATTCATATTGAATGACGCACTGTTAAAACGAATAGTTATTTTTTCTATGTTAAAGGCGTTAAACAGGACATTGTCACCAGTGTCATTTTCCGTCGAATTTTATGAAAGGCCTTTACCTTAGTTATACAAATTTCAACTTTATTGGTTTGACAACGGTTTCTGTTTTGTGTTTAAATATAATTTACAACACTGGAAGAATTACGTTTCAGTTTACAGAAGAAAAAAAAATACTGACAGCAAGGTCTTAAAGAAATCAGGGATATGTTAACACAGTAATACACTTTGCTTCTCTTACCAAGTAAAATGGCAAAGTTAACATACGACTAACTCTGAGAAAACTGACAGTGCGATGAACGCGGCGCTGGTAAGCTTATGTCCTTAGACATTTGAAGTGAGAAAAATGTGTCCGTCATTTTGCAAAGATACACAAAATTGTAATAGTCCTGGGGACTGTTCCAGTTCTGATAAAAAAAATCAGCTGAAGCTGACCATTCTATGTGAGCATATCCTCTGTTGACACGGCATTCCAAGATCGGATCGTCACGAAGAGAAACAGTTCTATTTCCGATGGGCGCAACAAATTCCAACAGTTCAGTGTCATCCTACAAAATATAAATAAAATCCATAATAATTGATTAAGTTATACAAACAACAAACCATTAAGGTTTGTTCAAATCAATAACAAATTTTGATTCTTTATGTGAACATGTATTTAGTTTTATCATATACCTATAGCGCAGACTCGCAAGATGCAGAGCCATCGGATATTTTTCCATATCTACATCCTCTGGAACCGGGAATATTTTCAATGTTTTGTTTACAGGGATTCCCATTGACTTGTATGGCTGAAAAACCCTTAAAGGTGAAACGAGTGCAGAATGACGTTACGTGATTACGTCGACAGGGCTTCCCTTTGCGTAGTGATATATGTAAACAGACCATGCGTTCACGTTGAATACCATTTC